>JAHBCN010002153.1:0-97390 GCA_019359885.1 Listronotus oregonensis
ACCAAACACCTACGTCCTAAACTATACTGACGATAACAAACGGTTTATTTACAAAAAAGGGTGCACTATTTCTGGATAACAAACAGACCTATTATTATAAATTAACCCCATGGATTCTAGAGGTTAGGATCACCATCTCTGTGTTACAAAAATGGCCTTTAAATGGCAACAAATTAAGATGGCGCTGGTGATCCCGTTCTAAACCAATAACCTCGTTGTTGTAAACCAACGACTATATACTAAAAGACTGCTCAGTTTGCCGAATTTGTCTGCCAAGGTCAAACTCGCTGTGACGTCACCACCGGTGCTGGCAGAGAGCGCGTCTATTCGTTATATAGCATTTTCTGTGAATTAAAAAAAAGTTTTTTTGTGCAAAAGAAATTTTAAGCAAAATTAGGATTCTATACACATAAAAATATTGTCATTACATTTAAGGGAAGGATAATTTTATATTTGTAATCAAATTTAAAGCGGAAAAACTACATTATACATATAGTTTTATTATTCAACTGCCCTAAAGCATTTTATGAAAATAATATAGAATACTTAAAAAACGAGTACCTATATAGACATGAAAGGATTACACACAAATTTATTTAGAAACAATAAATCAAAATTAGCATAAGAAAAATATAGATATTTTTAATTAGAGTAAATAAAAGTCACATTTAATTATTGTTTACGGTTATATTAACATAAATTTAAATGTAAAACATTAAACGAGAATAAATCACCTGCCTTTACAGACGATTAAACAAGAAGCCTATTTGCTCAAGGAATCGTGGCCATTTACCTTTTTTGTCCTAAATCGAATTATTACACGCAGTTAACAAAACGAATAGAATGTTTGTTTATCTTCTCCAGTCCAAACTACACTTAAAATACTTTAATAAACACCAGTTATTCAATAAAATCACAACAAAAACCAGAAAACCCTTCAAATCACACACGATCAAACGGCCAAATGAATGTAAACAAAACTATTCAACACCGGTGGTGACGTCACGGCCGCTCCCTGCTTCCGTTAAATTTTCCAACGTACGTTAAATGGAACCGAGCAGTCCTTTAGTATATAGTCGTTGGTTTTAAACTTCACTTTATATATTGCGGTCAAGGTCATTGGTTCGCACCAGCGTCACCTAGTGAATGCTACTCTGGGGCCAAGGGTAGTAAACTTAACAAGGAGTGCTCGATTTTTACTATTTGTCCGCAGATATAGGTTATGTTTGGACGTCACCCGTTTGCCCTTTTTGCCCAGAAGGCAGATTTATTTTATTAATTTTTGTTAAATATTCAATTTTTTAAAAACTATTTTGGATATGTACTTACTTTTAGAACTGTAATTTTATAATTTTTTAAAAAAAAATTAAGATTTTATATTACTTGTAAACAAAACAAAAAAGGAAACAAAACGTCACAAATACCGAATTGACTTTTAAAATTTGGGTTTTAAATGGGCTTAAATGGGATCGAGCACTTTGTTAGGTTTACCCCCCTTGCTCTGGGGCCACTTTTTGAGCAAAACGGACATAAGAAAGGGTGATCCTTACATCTACAATCTATACTAACCCAGGCATCCTCGAGTATATACCTATAGACGCAACCTTGCTGGCCGTGCAAACAAGCGTGCGAGTAAGAAATATTAATAGGTGTAAAACCTTTCTCTCTCACTCCGACGTTCTGATCGGTCGGCGAGTGGGGGTGGACCAATCAGCAAACAGATCTCTCTCCCAACCAATTAATACAATGGAGTTAAAGAGGAAGGTTATACACTTATTTTCTATCTCTCTTGCACGCTTGTTCCCCGGCCCAAACCCCTTTTGGGAAAATGTACCCATAATAACCTATGAAGGTCAGTGGTATGTTTATACTAAAAGGAAATTATCGCTCTTTCGCCAATATGACATGACCGAGATTAATTCTCCGAATGGTTTTCATAATAGGCAAAGATCCCACTGCCGAACAAATATCCATTACAACTTTCTCTCTTGACTTTTTTCCTGAATGACATTTTTAAATACTTTTATTTTTGTGTTTTAATTTTTTTTATAATTTTACTTAAAAACATATAATTTAGGCTAAACAAGTAAAATGGACAATTCCCTCACAAGTTTTGGTAAGGAAGTACATAAACTGTCATAAATTTGTTTATAATATAAAAAAATTGTAGAATTAAGTGAAAGTACAGTAAAAATAGGAACAGATTCTGAAAATGGATCCGACAAAAGCGAACCTATAGAAATTGTAGGCTATGGTGATGTAGAATCAAGCTCTAGTAACAAATCTGAGGAGGACTTTGATAACAACTTACCAGAAACTGTAACTTTATTAACTTACAAAGAAACTGGGGCTAAAGTTTATCTTGTCGGTACCGCACATTTTAGCAAGGAATCACAAGATGATGTCGAAAAGGTAAAAAAGGGAAACACTTGCATATACGGGTTTTTTCCTATTTTTGAATTTTTTTGGGAACATTTTTTTTATAGTCATATTATAGGGTCCTCAGGGATTGCAAATATACTGGCGGAGAAAAAAATTATGCGTTTATTATTTTTTTTTAAAAAACAAGCTTACAGGCCCCTTTGGGGGAAATAGGGTGCCCGGGGGGGAAAAAGATAGATTAATAATTATTCACTAAAAATGAAAACACACACAAAAATCCCCCGACAAAATAATTTAAAAACTGGAAAAAAAACTTTTAAGTTAAATAAAAAAAATATATAGGTTAGAAATCTAATATTAAGATTATAAAAATTTTTTTTACTGTCAAATTTAAAATAAGACAACAGTGTTGCCGGTTTTTAAAAAATTTTTGGGGACTGTTGTTTTTAAAATTTTTTTTTTTTTCTTTTATGTCTGAACTTTAATTGGGAAAAAAAACCCCAATTTAAACCCAAATAACCCTGACCGACTAAAGGGGTTTTTAAATTTTTTTAAAATCGGCCCTGGAAAATTTTTGGGTTTGGGTTTAAAAAAAGGCGGGGCCCTTTTTAAAAAACGTCTCCCATTTTTAAACTAAAAAATAATTGGGGAAAATAAAAAGCTGCTTTGCTAACCAGAACTAACCATGACCGACTAGAACTTAGGGCTTTTGAATTTGTCTGAAATGCTACAAAACTAACCATGACCGACTAAGGGGGGTTTTTTTAAAAGGGGGTCAAAAAGGTTAAATTAAAGCAGGTACCTTTTTTAAAGTCCCCGCATTTTCACGTCTAAAATATAATTGGGGAAAATAATAGGGAAAATAAAAAAAATGCTTTGCTAACCCGGAAAATAACCATGACCGACTAAATTTTTAAATTTTTTCTAAAAATTTGGGGGTTTAAAAAAAAACCCCCGCATGCTTATATGCTGGAATATCTTTCTCTAGATAGTCTCTCCTTTTAAAAACTTTTTTTTTTTCCCCAATTATATTTCAGACGTAAAAATTTTGGGGGGGCGTTTTAAAAAAGACCTCCATTTGGCAACACTGCACGCTGGCTTTTTTGTCAAAAGGGGGGTTTTTTGCATTATATGGAAAAAATCAATGGTAATTTTAAATCTTAAAAAAACAAAAAAAAAAATATTAAAACACATAATTTCTTTCCCCCAAATTTTTATTTGCAACCCCGGGACCCTAGAATATGACTATAAAAAAATTTTCCCAAAAAAATCCAAAAATAGAAAAAACCTTATCAAGTTTTTCGGTAAAAAGGATATTTTTAGGTAATTTTTTACTTATAGGGCCCATCGCCAATTTTCTCCAAATTTCTTATAAAGGGTTTTTTGGGGCACTGATTACAAATCTAAAGTCAAGTGGATACAAATATGCTTTTTAACATTTTGAGCAACACTGACTGTTTTTTTTTTAACAAATAAAACTACAAATCAAAAGTCAACAATAATGAATATAAACTCTGTGATAACTTTTATGTTTTCCCGTGAAAAGAGGAATTGACAAAAATGTAACTTGGCATAAACCATTAGCAGAGCAAAATGAGGAAATAAGTTAACTATTATTTGACTTACCTATTTAATATTTATAAGGCTTTAAATATAGCCCTAATTAAAAACTAGTTTATGCATATATTTAAAAGCCAATGGATCATGACTAAATGAAGAAATACCTTAAAATTCAAACATTTAATATATGTAAATTTTGGTTTGATATGTAGCCATTATTAGAAACTGTAGACTAACCCATTTAGGCATTATAACTTCAGAGCTATAAAAAATGCAGAAATATTAAATTACCAGGTTTACTAATAGTGTTGAGAACAAAGTGAAGGTTGTATGGGAGATAATAAATATTATCTGTTTGAATGTATACAGACAGTTGCTGGTAAGAACAATAGCTCTGAAGACCTGAATGTTGATACTGGTATTTTCCAGGACTCTGTTGTGGGTTTACTAATGTTCCTTATCTACATGTATGAGTTGCCTTGTCTTTCAATATCGAGGAAGTTCACTGTCTTTACTAATGCATCTACCTTTCTTTGGTATTCTATATCATAGTTCACTGCTTTGGTTAATGACACTACCCTTCTTTGCTTTGCAATATCAGGAAAATTCACTGTTTTTGCTAATGGCACCATGTACCATTCTTTGAAATGGTACTAATGTTGATTGGCTAAGCAGCAGTGTCAGTATGAATTTGTCTAGTAATGGACAGTGGTGTAACACAAATTTATTATTTTAATGTTTAAAAGTTATATCAATGGCTTAGTATAAAAACCTAGCATTTCTTTTTCAAAAATAAATTTTGGGATATCTATTTCCTATGCTGATGATACGCGATTGTTTTCGCCGGTGAATCTTGGATATTTAAACAAAATACAATAAATGGAATCAAGATTGTAAAAATTGGCTTCAATCTTATAAACTAACTTTAAACTTAGCTAAAACCAATTATATTGCATTTTCCTTACCAGGACTAACAGACCACCTTTAACTCGTACTATTGATAACCATCATCTTATGGAAGCCTCAAGTACAAAATACCTTGGTATTATAATTGATCAGTTTCTTAAATGGCAACCACATATTGATTATCGAGTAAAATGTGCAGACTCATTCATAAGTTCTACCTAATGAGGGAATTTTTAAATAGAAAAACTCTAATAACAGTTTATAAGGCATTTGTAGAATCGATAATTAGATATGGGATTTTGGTGTGGGCGGACTTTATAATAGCAACTTACATAAATTAAATATCATACAAAAATACATCATTAAAATTATATTTAAAAGAAACAAATTATATCCCACATTAAAGCTCTTTTCCTCAGATTTATGTAATATTAGATCAATATATATGGTAACTCCTGTTCTTTTATTAGAAATAGAGACATGCAGGTTGCTTAGACCACAAATATTCCACTGGCTAATGAAAATGGGGATTTCAACTTAGCACTAATGATCTTAATATTAAAATTATTATATTCCAAAAATTTATAATATGCTTCATCGAAATCAATATTATATTGAATAAACATAAGTTTGGGAAAGGGATGCAAAAGGTATATTTGTGATAATACCCACAATTTAAAGGCTTTTTTAATTTTTTTAATTGATTTATTTATCTTTAGTTACTGATTTTTAGATTCCATTTTGGCCCTTTCTCATTTTTGTTGTTGAATGTTACTTTTAAGATATGTTTTTGAATCTAGTTGTGATTGAGGAATTATGCCCATACAGGTGTTTCTCATTATGATGAAAATTTTTTATAGACAAGCAAGCTACCAAAAAAATTAATAAAGTTGACCAAAATTTCCTAAAAAAGACCTTACAAATATTAGCATCATTACCAAAATACCAGTCACTTGGTAACCAGTAGATAATATAAATGATTTGATAAAGGAACATACCAGCTGTAAGTTCCTGTATTACAAAGCACGGAAGTCCTCGGAACAACTAAAATTACTTGCCATAAAAAACTTTAAATTAGGAAACCGTCAAGCAGGTCACATTGAAGTGAATTTTTACATAAATGTAAAGTGTCGTCCTAAATAAAATAAACAAATTGTCGGTACAGATGAATGTGAGTATGCTGCCATTGAATAACTTAAACGGATTTCAAGTGGTACTTATTGTATACAAAACCGCCGTCTGGTAATGAAATATTTTTAGACAATTTAAAACTTGATTAGTATTAGGGAAAATAAAAACATTATAATTGCTGGGATTTTAACATAAAAATGCTTAAGGAAAACGGAAACAAAACAAACTTTGAATCACTGCTGCAATCTTTAATTTTAAACAATCAATACATGACAATACTAGGATAGTTCATAACTCAGACTTCTTGTGTTGACAATATTTTTGTAAATTTAGAGTATAAAGAAAGTAAGGTTCTCAATACATTCATCTCCGACCATACTGCACAAAACTTACGTTTCAAGTAAAACAACCAATACCCAACATTGTACAGTACAGAAGGATTTTTTCTGAACAAAATAAACTTTTATTTTTAAATATTTAAAGGACCAGGATTGGTCTCAAACGTACGAGGTAAATAATCAATGATGTAAATAAACAGTGGGATACATTTATGAATAATTTTTCTACTATTTTCAATCACTGCTTTCCTCTAAACCTATGAAAAATAAATTTAAAAGAAAAATTCCTGATGCCCAAGAATTAGAGAATGTAAAAATAGATTGAATATTTTATTAATAATAATAATAATAATAATACTTTTATTTCAAATTATAATTAACAGGTTAACATAAAATGAAATGACGTCAATAAAATAGCACTGTGGCTACCATTCCTTATCTAAAAAGTCTTTTAGGCTATATGGTTCAGTCTCTATTAACACTTTTTTTAATGTCTTTTTCCACTTTGACACACTATTAATAGACTTCATTGTATTTGGTAAACCATTAAACAGCTTAATACACATATAATAAGGACTTTTTCTGTAATAGTTAGCCGATGTCGTGGATATATCAAGTTATTTGTCCTCATATTAGTTATATTTACAGATTCAAACTTATCTCTATTTTTAAACAAAAACATCAGACACTCAAAGATATAAACAGCATATACTGTCAATACATTTAATTTTTTAAATATTCCTCTAGGTACAAGAGTCCAAGAAATTAATTTTATTAATTGTTCTTATTACTCTTTTTTGAATAACAAAAACTCTTTGTAGCTCTGAGCTACTTCCCCAAAACAGTATTCCATATCTCAGTACAGATTCAAAGTTTGCATGGTATAGAATTTTTAATGTGTTTAAATTCATGTAGTTCGAAACAACTTTTATCCCATAACCTATCTACTTAGTTTTAGACATAGACTGTTTATATCTCCATGACAAAAATTCTTCTATAGTTAAACCTAAAAATTTAGTGTTTACATCTAATGTAATTTTTTTCCACATAAAGTAATATTTTCAGGTTTTTCTACTTTGGTCTGGGTCCGAAATAAAAGTAGTTTTGTTTTATCATTATTTAACAGTAATTTATTTTGTGAAAACCAGTTACTTGTAATGTTAAAAGCTGATTCTGCATTTTGAACAAGACTTTGTATATTTGATCCGGAAACCAGGAGATTTGTGTCATCAGCTTAGTTTGTTAATGTTAAACCACTATTAACATGCCCAATATTTATTTAAAAAGATTACAAATAATATAGGTCCAAGAATACTGCCCTGAGCTATTTCCCAATACTGTTTTTCTGTATATTTGACTTAATTTCTTTAAGTTTTCTCTGAAAGGTATGACTTTATCCATTCATAAGCATTACCCCTAATACCATACCTATTTAATTTATACAATAGCAAATTCCTATCTATGCAATCATATGCTTTGCTTAAATCTAAAAAGATACCTAGGGCTAGGTTTTTGTTTTCAAACTCAAATTTAAAAAAGCTTTTAAACTGAAAAATGGCAGATATAGTTGATTCTACCACTTTCCCAAGTATGCATGCTGTGTATCCGACCATAGCTGGACACTTATTCATAAAATGTACTAATCGAGAGGGACATAGCTAGTTCAAATAGTTTTGAAAAACTGGAGGAATACTAATTGGTCTAAGATTATTGAAATCCTTTAGACATCCTTTTTTATGGAGTGGTATAATTTTTGCTAGTTTAAGCTGCGTAGGAAAAATCCCAAATTTCATTGAGTTATTAATTATGTATCTCAGAATATCAATAGTCTCAACAATTGATAGTTTTACAATGCTTGTAGGAATTTCATCATCACCGCTACTATATTTATTTTTTTAATTTTTGTGTCATCTCTAATAATTCGTTAGTAGTTAAAGGTACTAAATACATTGACTGATTATTATCGGGAATAATTAACATTATCCCGAGTAAATAATGATTTTAAACAAACATACAACACAACTAAAAAAGAATATGATGTTTTGTTAAGGGCAGTAAGGTCGGAGGAGTATGAAAAAAAAATGAGATTAGCTGATAACAAAACTAAATGTATGTGGAGCATATGCCAAGAGATAACTGGTGATAGGGGCAAAGAATCTGATTTTGGTATTAAAGGGAACCCTGAAGAAATTCCTAAACAATACAATGAATATCTTTTATCTATTGTTTCTGAGTTAATAAAGAATTTAAAAATTTTGCCAAAAACTTCCAGAAAAAAAAATTGAACTTTGGTCTTAAAACCAGTGTCTCCGGATGAATTATGTAAGCTTTCCAAGAAAATTAAGAATAAACATAGTAGTGGTGTAGATGAGATACCTACAAGCATTGTAAAAATAGTAATTCCTGTAAATAAAGACATTCTTTGTTATCCTATAAATAATTGTTTTAAACATGGAATTTTTCCCCATCAGCTTAAGATTGCATTAATAAAACCAATATGGAAAAAGGGAGACCCTGAAGTAATGGAGAGTTATAGACCAATAAGTCTTTTATTAGCATTCTCTAAATTGTTTGAGCTACTATTATGTCAAAGACTTGTAGATTTTATTTATGAGTGTGGCCTTTTTAATGCAGTTTAACATGGATATACATCTGGAAAATCAACTCAAACTGCTATTTTTCAATTTACTAAACACATCTTAGATCTCATCTAAACAGGAAACTTTGCCCTTTGCATATGTTTAGATCTGTCCAGGGCATATGACTGTATTGATCCAGATATTTTATTGGAAAAGTTAAAACTCTATGGTGTCAGAAGAACTGCTCTTAATTTATTCAAATCCTATTTAACAGGTAGGCTTCAAAAGGTTAAGATAACAAAGAATGGAAAAACTTACTATTCTGGTTTAAAGGAAAATAAAATAGGTATTGCTCAGGGAAGCATTTTAGATCCAATACTTTTTGTAATTTTTTTGAATGACCTTAATTCCATAACGGCCACTCCAATTGAAAATATAACTTGCTATGCCGATGACACAAATCTTATCACGGGAGGTAAAACTTTGGGTGAAGTACTAACACTTGGAGAAACATTTTTTAACAAAACTAACAACTGGTTTGAGGAAAACAAACTCTTGCTTAATAAAGCCAAAACAAGCGTTCTCTTTTTTAGAACGAAACAAGCCAATGTACTTAAACCTCAACAGATATCGTTTGGAGAATCGGACTTAGATTTAATGGAACACACAAAATTTTTGGGTAATCACTTGGATGAGTTCTTAGATTGGTCACACCATATAGGCTCACTTATCGGGAGATTAAACTCAATCTGTTATGGAATTAGGGTAGTGGCAAAATATTTAAATGAAAAAAGTTTAAAAATAATATATTATGCAAATTTCGAATCGGTTTTGAAGTACGGAATCATTTTTTGGGGTTGTAACAGACTAATAGAAAAAATATTTGTTGTGAAAAACGTATTAGAATACTTAAAAAATGAGTTTTAATGAAAGTTGTAGAGGAGTTTTAACACATGTGGAATTTTGACAGTGTATGGTGTTTACATCTATGAGTGTCTACTGTTTTTCTTCAATAACAGAAGTATGTTTAGGCGGGAAACATTTCATCGGTACAATACTAGAACTTAAAATGTGACCTATCCGGTCCATAGATTAACATTAACAGAGAAAAACCCAAGCTACATGTGTCTTAAATTTTTTAACAATTTACCAGCTAGTGTACAGTGCATAACTAGTCAAAAAGTTTTTAAAAATAATGTAAAAAAGTTGCTAATTGACTTGGAACCATACTCAATCCAAGATTATATTAAATATTAGTAATTAGTTAAGAGAGAGAGAGAGAGAGAGAATGTTAATTGTAGTAATTAGTTAAATAGAGACTGATGGATAGCTTAACAAAGCATTCTTTGTTATATGACGCCATTTCTTTTTTTTGTTTTTTATATTTTTTTGTGCATTGTACAGGAGATGCATGTTTGGACATAATTAGAAATAAAGATTATTATTATTATTATTATTTTACTTATCTTATTATAATTATATTTTTGCTTACTTGTTTATCTTATTGTTATAAGTACTATTCAAAAATATTAATGTATGTATGTATGTATAATGTATAATAAAGATATATATATATATATATATATATATATATATATATATATATATATATATATATATATATATATATATATATATATTACTAAAAAGAACAAATAACTGAAATTTTTAAAAAGGGGCGAACATGACATGTATGTGTATATGTTTATAAAACTACTAAAATAAAAAAAATCTATCTGTTGGAATTTTAGTTTTTTTTTTTTTATATTTTTTTTTTTTTTTTTTGTAGAATAATTCCTTGTTATCAATAATACACCTTTTATCACCGAAATAAAAGTTTTATTTTTTGAAAAATTTTAATTTTTAAAAATTTAAAAAAATTTTACTTAAACCTTTGGTATCTGATTTAGGTTTACGCTTTTTGGATTTTTCTGAATTTCAATCATTTCGTATAGCTTTTTTTTTTTTTTTTTTGATGATTTTCCGTACGTAAGGGTTTTTACTTTTTTCATAGTCGAAAGTATGGTTATTATTTGCCATATGATTGGACAAAGCCGTTCTATTTTTTTGTCATACTTGTGCCCATTTAACCGTTTTTTTAAGAGTTGACTTTTTTCCCCCAATGTATGCCTTTAAAAAATTTTTTGGGGGGGTTTTGATACACAATGTTATTTTTTTTTTGTTTTGGGGATTTTGCTTTTAAAAAAAAAAAAATTTTTTTTAAGAGATTAAATCCTTTATGCGCAACTTTAATGTTGTGTTTTTTAAATGTTTTTTTAAATTTTTTTTCTGACAGCCCGGGAATGTAGGGAAAAAAGGTAGTTTTGCTTATTTATATTGGTCTTCGGTTGGCATTTATTATAGAACAAAAAAAATTTTTTTTTTAAAAAAAATTTTTTTATTAAGTCGTTTGGATAATTTTTAGTCAAGGGTTTTTTTTGCTCTTTCTATTTTTTTTTCCGGGGAAATTCGGGCTGGATAATTTAATTGCTCGATCAGGAGGCCAATAACCCCCTTTTTGGGAAATGGGATGCTGTGTTTAAAAAATTAAAAGGTATCTGGAAGACCAGGTTTCTTTTGTATACCATTCTGTCTTTAGAGAATTATTCAGGGGGGTTGTTAAGTCTAGAAAATTTTTTTTTTATTTTGTTTTTTTTTCTATTTGTAAATTGAAGTTTATTATGGTATTTATTAAAATGGTTAATTTTTCTTGTGTCATGTGTTTTGGTACTGCTGTAATGCAGTCATCTACATATCTATAAAAAAAGGGTTTTTTTGGGGAAAATTTTAAAAATTAGAAAATTTTTTTTTTCTTCTAGGTCTTCCATCACGAGTTGTGCTATTACGCTAGAAATTGATGCCCCCAGGGCCCCCCAAATTTTTTTTTTTATAAAATGTATCATTGTATTGAAAATATGTAGAGTTTAATGTTAATTCGGGGGCCCCTTGGTTTCTTAAAGGGTATTCAGTGTACTTTTGAATTTGTCCCATTTCTTTCTAATTATATCTTTGGTTAAATTTAGTGGTACGTTTGTATATAGAGATACAACGTCTAGGGATATTAATATGTAATCGTTTGGTAGAATTATTTTTTTTTATTTTATCTTTAAAATCTACGGAATCTTTTATATAATAGTTATTTTTATTTATAATGTTTTGTAGAATTTTTTTTTTTAAAAAATTTTGAAAGTTTTTCGAAAAGGGGTTGGATACATAAAAAAATTTGGGGTTTTGGGGGGGGAAAATCTTTTTTTGTATTTTGGGAAAAAACCCATGATTCTAGGAGGTTGTGCATTTTGGATTTTTAGTTGTTTTGCTGTGGGGGGGTGAAATATACATTGGTTTTTTCCCCAAAGTATTATTAAGGAAATTTTTATTTTTTTGGAAAAAAATTGGTCGGATCGTTTTTTAATTTTTTTTTAAAAGGGCTTATCGTCCTGTAAAAAGCTCATTCATTTTTCTGTCATAATCTGTTTCGTACAAAATTACAGTTTTGTTAGATTTATCTGGTCTAAAAATTTTTTTTAAATTTTTTTTTTTTGTTTTATAAAATGACTTTGTTTGGGTAATTTTATTTAGAAAGATTTTTGTTGTTTATTATGTTTTTTTTTTTTAAAAAATTATTTTTAATTTTTTTTTATTTTTTCAACATTTTGCCCCCGGGCATCGTCTTTGGTTTAGTATTTAGTTCAAAATAAAACTCAATTTTAAAAAATTTTTAAAATCTGGAAGGGGGGTTTTTTTAAAATCTTTAAATTCCCCCAAAAGGGTTCGGCCCCAGACTTAAAATTTTTTGTTCACTTGATAAAAGGAAAAAATTTTTTTTTTGGTTGGTTTTCTATCCAGTCGGAATTATTATTGGTGGACGTTTTGTTTTTAAATTGATTAAACTTTCTAATATTTTTTTCTTTTTTTTTTTTAAAAATAGATTCGTTTTCCCCTTTTCTTCACGATCTATGAACTTATTTAGCTTTGGGGGGCAACAGGGTCTTTAGAGAATCATTTTTTTCCAAAATCTTCGTATGCAAATTGTGCAAATTCTTAGTTGTGTCTGTTTTTAATAAACTCAACGTATTACGTGTAAAATTTTGTAAAATGCACGCTAAACCTTCGTTCGGGGGTCTCAAAATTTAAAAAAAATATGTTTTTTTTTAAATTTTTTAAAAAAAATTGGGGGGTTATTTTTCATCTTTACATCTCAAAAGAAAAATTCTCCTGTTCTTCTGTTTCATTGCTGTAAACATATTTTTTTTGTAAAACTTCATTTTCATTGGAGAAACCCCCAAAAAGGGAAAGTAAACGAAGAACAGGGGGAAATTTTTTTTTTGAGATGTAAGGGGCCTTCTTTTCAATTTTTTTTTAAAAAAAACAAACTTTTATTGTGAGGGAGGAAATCAGTGCATTTACAAAAAAAATTTCACTAAAGTTGAGGGGTTTTTAATAAACAGAAAAACAATACGGATTTTTTAAACTATTTAAAAACCTTTTTTTAAAAATTTTAAAAAAAAAATTAAGATCGTAATAAACAGTAATCTAATTTTTTTAAAATAAAAAAAAATTTTGGGGAAAAAAAAAAAACCCCAAAAAGAAGGAAAAAAAATTTTTTTTGTAAAGGGGAAAATTTCCAAAAAGACCCGGGGAAAAAAATTTCCCTCCAATGGTTTTTTTTTAAAAACTAAAAAATTAATAAAAAAAAAAAAACCCCCCAAACTAAATCTTTAAAAAAACCCCAAAAATTTAAAAATTTTTTTGCCCCCAAAAACTAAAAACTTTTAAAAAAAAACAAAAAATTAACGAAAAATTTTTAAAAAAATAAAACCAAAAAAAGAAAAGTTTTGACCAAGGAAAAAAAAAAAAATCTGAATTTTTGGACAAACAAAAAAAAACAAATAAATTGTCTAAAACCTTGGGGAAAACTGCTGTTTTTTAAGGGAAAAATTTTTTCCCCCCAAAACCCCTTTTAAAAAAAAATTTTTAAAAAAAAAAATTTAAAAAAAATAAAAAAAAAAAAATTTTTTTATAAAGATTAAGAAATTTAAAATTTTTAAAAATTAAAATTTTACATTCATATTAAACGGGACCCTTAAATTTAAAACCAAGAAAATTGGGGGAAAAAAACAAAAAAATTCCCCTTTTACGCCGAAATTTTAAAAATAATTTTCAATGCAAAATTTTTCAAATGAAGGGGGCCCCGGGGGGTTTTTGGCAATAACAATTTTGATGGAAAAGAAAAAATTTTTTTTCCCCCAAATTTTCCCTTTTTTTTGAAAATGGAATTACCGTGAAAACATGAAAATTTTACTTAACCTTTTTAAAAACCCTAATAAACTTTAATTTACCAAAAACAGAACAACAAAAAAAAAATCGGGGTTTTTTAAAAATTTAAAAAATTCCCCAAAAAAAAATTCTTTTTATTATTAATTATAATTATAATAAAATATATATATATATATATAATATTATATATATATATATATATATATATATATATATTTTTATATATATATATATATAAAAAATATATATATATATATATATTATGGGGGGTTTTTTTGGATAGAAAATTACATATATTATATATAACATCTGGGCAGTGCTGCTCTTTACAGACCACAACAGGAACTATGTATATCAGCTGCTTCCAAAATTTAGTGGATTTAGTGTGAAGACCCTGTATGTCCAAGGAAGATTGGCTGCATTTTTTAAGTGTTCACAGTGTATTTTCTCACTTCAAAACATTTTTTGAGAGTTAGATCGAATCCAAAACTTGTAAAAAAATTTTAAAATCCTTTTAGGCAAAATGGTGCCGCAAATCAGTTTTTTGCTTCTCTGTAAAATTTATATTTTGTGCCATATAAGGTTTTCATACTAAGCCATCGATATATTACATTTTAACATTTCTAAAACTAATGTATTAATTTTAAATATCATTTGGAGGTTAATTAGAAAGTTAGTCTTCTACTTACAAAATTTTTGTTTAACTGAAGCTGGTAAGATTTATTTTATTTGAAGCTTCATAATAATATTACACAGATTATCACTGATAAGCATTTATAGGTATTTCTACCTATAAAAAAAATATATTTTAATCAGTTTTATTAATTAAAAAATTTTAGATAACCACCTATAAGTCTTCTGTTTACAACATTTTTAATATTTTGCTTAACTAAAGCCTAGGGTTGCCAGATTTCCGGGGGAAAAATGCGTGGCAACGACGACGACGGTCGATCGAAAGTTTTTTTTTTCTAGTTAAACTTGGGACTAATTAAAAAAAACCTTTTTAAATAACATAAACATATGTTATATTACCATTAATGGTAACAAACACAAATTGTCAAAAATTTAGGCAAACAAATGAAAAACGTCATAAATTAATGATAAAATTACATAAAGACAAACATCTTATATTATATAACTATACAAAAAAAAAAATATATTCTGGCAGCAAGTGGAAAAGCGGGGCGCCTGGCAACCCTACTAAAGCTAGCAATTGAATTTTGTTTTGGACCTTTAAATTCCTAATATGTAAGGGACAATCTCATCTTTAACATATTTTTTATCGACTGCAAAATTTTTCCTACCAGTATGCTGCTTTAGTACGGATAAATCTACACCTGCAGTGCATCTGTTATTTCAGTACCCAAAGTTTTTGTAAAATGTTTTAGGTCGTATAGCAACCAAAGGATAGTTTTTAATAAATGGCTTCTTAAAAAAATTTTTTTATCCAGTCATTACTTCTAACTTCTTTGGTTGATGCCCAACTCTGAATTTTATAAAAATACAATGATTTTTGGAAATTTGCTTCTTCTAATATGTCTTAAATCTTCATTAAAGTCTTCATAATAATATTGAAATAAGTCACCTATCGGACCTATAATAACGTAAAATAATATTACAGTAAAACTTAAATTAAGAATAATTGGCCTTTATAGAAGGGTGGCTAGTATTACCAGGTAACAGTTGTTCAACCATTCGAGGCTACAAAATTTTCCACTCATAAATTGCTTGCTGCCTTCCTTTTTGTTTAATTAACGGTCCAGATATTGGAACATTTTTACCTCTTGCTTTGCAGAATCAATTGTTGAAGACTTGATCTACTGCAAATCCTCCCGACTTCGGGAATTTCCTCTTTTACTCTAAATTAACACCTTTTTTAAACATTCGTTTTAGTTCAGCTTTATTCCTGATAATATTATTTATTTAGAATTTTCCAACTGCAACGATAACATTTTTATCGATTTATGACACAACTAAAAATATAATGTGAAGATAATCCCCCTATAGCTACTAATGCTATTTGAACCTGGCCATAAATATTATTGTTGGGTATTTTCACGTTTCAAATTTGCAGAAAACAGTCATAAAATAATAAACTACAAATTAGCCCAAAGAAATTCCGGACAATATAAAAAGGTTGATTTACCTGAAATAGGTTATAATAATTGAGAATTGTCTGGCTGTGGCTGTTTTATAAGGGTGTCCATTATCTATTCTATCTATATAAGGGTATTTATATATGGAATTCCCTATAAAGTAGAAATTTGTTAGCTTAAAAGTGGCCTATAAAACAGGTGGCCGATATAAAAGGGTGTCCGTTAACACAAGTTTTACTGCATATCAATAAAAAAATATGTCTAGATCATTAGGCTAAAATTTAAAAGTAATTTAAGAAAAATGTTTTAAATTGTTCAAAATTTTACTATTAAATTACACTATTTAAAAATAAAAGTTAACCTAAATTTTTCGCAATGCTTTTAACTAGCATATAACAAAAATAAAAATTACAGATTTACTTTTAAATTTGAAACATCAATAAAACTAAATTGTATGAAAACTAAATTATTATTAAAATACATCGTACTGTAGGGTGAGGAATATTTCTGTTTTCATGTATTTTTGTATTTTATAAAATATACAAGGTGGCTAGATAAAAATATGCAAAGGTCCTTTTTGAGTACTTTTTATCTTTTGAGAAAAACGCAGATCCGTTTACCTTTTGTCGAAGAGGGAACTTTTTAAGCATTTGCAGCAACCCCTATCCGCAACCCCTTGGACCTCTGAAATCTTAAATGGAAAGTGAGCGAGTTCTACCTTGTTCTAAAACTCTTTTGATTTGATTCTCTTTATGTACATACCTACATCAAGTCGTTTTGATTCAGCAGTTTTTAAAATACATGTGCGCCCAAAGAAAAGCAAAATATCCCATTTTTGTTTCTTAAAATGATTTCTAAATAACAACGATCCGACTCGTGTCCTTTTATTTCAAAGAAAGAACATTTTTACGTGATCCCTGACTGGAACGGCTTGGAGAAGAAAAGGGGGGCCAAGTAGTACCTGGTTTTAGAGATTTTTAGTTTTTCTTAGGGCGTACTTACTTTACCTCATTTGATACAGCAGTTTTTGATATACAGGGTGGTAACTTAAAGTTTCTAGAGTTAATCATAAACTGTTACTTAAAAAAGTGAAAGTAGTATGTAAAGTAAATCCTACTACTACACTAAAATAAGACTAATAATTTAAGAGATTTTAGAAATGGCTACCATTAGATTACATGCAGTAATAAAGATTTTGCCCGCTTTCTCGCACATTTTAGAGCAATTTGGAAGTAATTTGGCTACATTCGAAATGTATGTGTTTGCGCAACTCTTTCCAAGACTCTGAGTGGCATACACTTTACTTTTTTTAGGACCCCACCAGGGCCGGATTTAACTTTTTACCGCCCATAGGCTAATATATTTTTACCGCCCTAATATGTCAATATTTTTTGGATCTCAGAACGAAAAATTTAGCATTAAAAGAATGTAAACTTCACTAGTAATTCTTACAAAAATTTAATAAACATATTTAAGAAAAGTAAATCATAGAAAATTAAATAACAGTTTTTTAAAACAAAAAGATTTCATAATATAATAACAAAATACAAATTAAAATGTTAAAACAGGTAAGTCTCTTTTAAACTATGTATTATTTAATTATAGGGAAAACCCTATACTACCCTTTTTCTTAGAACCTTTTTTTCTGCAAAATCTTCAATCAACGAAAAGTGGTAAAATCAAAATTTAAAATTTTTTGGCTTGCTTAAGAGATAGAAAATTTTAAAAATTGTAAATTTCAGAATGACCGTATATTTTTATAGTTAAAAGAGATACAGAAAAATGTTTTATATAAAAGTTTCTTCATAATGATTGTTGAATAATCTACTGATTTCAGAATAAGTATAAGGGGTCAGGTAAAAAAGTTGTCGGAACTAGTCTCATTTTTTAAACGGAACACCCTGTATGTCTTAATCTAAAACTATCTCTTTTAAAAATAAAATTGGCGTTAAATGTTAATAACAACTAGATGGTCGTTTCTAGGATATTACCTTTTGCTTTGTACCTACTGTGGTTTAAAGTAATAATATGTAAATAAATCGCATGAAAAACCAATATCATTCATCGTGTATTATATTTTTGAAAAGAGAATTTAATATGCTAGCTTTCTAGATTAAAATATACAAGGTGTTTTATTTAAAAAAAAAATGAGCTTAGGTCCCATAACATTTTTTACTTGACCCCCGTATACATATCCTGAAAATGACAGATTAACTAACAATCATTATAAAGAAACTTTTGTAAAAAACATTTTTCTGAATCTCTTAAAACTATGAAAATATCAGGTCATTCTAAAGTTCAATTTTTTGATTTTACTATTCTATGGTTAACCCAAAAAGGAGATGGCGCATATTACTTTTGTTGATATCACTAAAAATTACGGAGAAAAGAGCTTTCAAACAAAGTACAACTCAACCTCCTTTTCCGTTTAGAATTTTAGGGGTGGAATTTGCCTGGTCTAAGGGTTGCCGATAGGGGTTGCTGCATACGACTAAAACGTTTTTACACCCAGCCTAATCTGTAAAAAACAAAAGTTGTTGGATGTACTAGATGGTAGGCCTGTTTTTGTAAAAAGATGTAGATAACAAAAATCGAGATATGCTCCCTCTAAGAAAGGGGCGAAACATTTGTTAAATATACAAAGTGTAAAAAAAAATCGAAAAAAAAACAATTTTTATAACTTAAATCGCCCCTTATCTTATGTGTTGGTCGTAGAAGTAGAAAAAAATTGTAGGAGATAAAAGATTCGTAACTAACTTTTCTGCAAGAAAAGGTTACTTAGAAATCGCAAAATGTATAAGGCTTGTTGCAAAATACCAATTAACAAAAAACAGGGCAAAAAAGTAGTTTTTTTGCGTAGATTTGTCAGTTCCTTAGTTTTCTCTGAGAACCCCTATATTCGGACAGATAAAACTTCATGCCGCTCGAGAAACATCGTGCCAAATTTCGTTGAAATTTCTTCAATAGCTTTACACAATAGTTTTGCACGCCAATTTCGTTTAAAAAAAATTGATAATTTTGCAAAGTTAGAGTTCAGAATATTGAATTTAGAAAATGGATTTTTACATGTAGAGGTTTTAAGCTTTCCAACGTTGTTTGAAAAATTAATATCTGATCATTTGAGCGCCCTCAGCAGTTGTTTAAAGTTATGAACAATTGCGGAGGACAGTAATTGTTAAAACGGTTTTGGTTTAAGCAAATGAAAAATTACATTTTTTTGCTCTGTATTCATCCTATTAGTAAAGTATGAATAAAAATAAGAAAATAATTCCACATGGACCATGTGCAAGAAGTTGATATTTATTATTATTTATTGGTAAGGACGCAAATGATCCGATTTTCAAAAAAAAAAACATTTAAAAGTTTATGGACTCTAGTATATGTAAAAAAATCCACTGTCTAGATTCAATATTCTGGATCTTACTTAATTTGCCAAGTTGTCAATTTTTCTGTAGAGAAATTGGATTTCAAAATTACTTTCCAAAAACTATCAAACCGAACTAAATTTAACATGATGTTTGTTGTTTGTTTATTACCTTTTTGCAACAAGCGTAATGCATTTTGCGATTTTTAACGAATTCTATCTTGTGGAAAATTTAATAAAGAAACTTTTTTCTACAATTTTTCTCTACGACCAATACTTACAAACTTATAAGTAGTGTTGTAAATAGAAATATTTCCAGTGGAAATGGAAATATTGGAATTCAACTCAATATGCTTCTCAAAATAACCTGAGCAAATCTGCAGGCGAACTCTGTTTTGTACAGTCTTTTGTGCCATATTATGAACTAAATATTGCTCACATTTTACTGATTTTTAACTTTGGTTTTTCACACTATTTCAGGTAATTCGTAATGTCCAGCCACAATTAGTTGTTGTGGAATTATGCCGTTCAAGAACTAGTATTTTAGAACTGGATGAAAATACAGTACTTGAAGAAGCAAAAAAAATCGATATGGCCAAAATTATGGCAACAATTAAGTCAAATGGAGTTGTTAATGGTCTGATGTATATTCTGTTGCTCAACATGAGTGCGCACATTACCAAAGAAATTGGAATGGCCCCTGGAGGGGAATTTAGGGTTGCTTACAGAGAGGTATTTATTTTTCATGTCAGCAGAAAAGTATGCGTTTTCAAAATACATATATTTATGAAGAAAAGCTTTTAAATCAACTTGTCTTTAATCAAAACAGATTATAGAATTTCAAAAAAATGCATGTTTAAATTATTTATTTTGTTATCACTAATTCAGGGGTTAGGTAAGCTAGTTTTGCTTTACAAATAGGGTGGATGCTCCTTACCATTATGATAGTACATTTGTTTGGTTAGGGTAAAACAGTTGTAACCTATATTACTAAAAAGTTTAGCTAATATAAATAAGGTTTCATACTTATTTCCATTATATGCTTATGCTTTAAGCAGGTGGAAAAGTTGCATAATAATTAAATTATATTGTTTACACCAGCTATTCTCAACCGCTGGTCCGGCGGACCACCAGTGGTCCGCGGAGAAATTTTACTGGTCCGCGGACAATTTCTTCTATCCGCAAAAAAAAATACTTATTAAAAAAAACAATAATAACTAAATTTTAATTTATAAAATTACGAAATAAAAATACCACTGGTCCGCGATTTTTTTTTACAAACTTTACTGGTTCGTGGGCCAAAAAAGGTTGAGAAACGCTGGTTTACACTATCATGTTCTTGATGCTACACCATCACTTAAACACGTGAAAATATAAAACAGCTATAGACGCTCTGCAAGCAAACACTTTTTATTCTTTTACAAAAATAAAAAAGGATATTCATGGAATTGCCATCTTTAAAATATGCATGTCATATCTTTACTATTATTCTTTCTTTTAGGCTGCAAAGATTCCCAACTGTTGTGTACACTTAGGAGACAGACCTATTGGTGTAACAATGAGAAGAGCGTTATCTAGATTATCATGGTTTCAGACCATAAAGCTTGCCTGGCATTTATTGACTACCAAAGATCCTATAAGGTGAGAACATAACCTTTGTATATTTAAATATAACATTGGATATATATTTAAATCAGACATTACACACGAAATAAAAGACACTGAGAAACAGAGACAAATGGACGCCTTTATTTATAGTTTTAATAATGAATTATAATTGGAAGAATTCAAAGAATTTAAATAATGTGATAAAAATTTGTATTTAAAAAGAAAGTGTGCTTTAACTCAACTGTCAGAAGTAACAAAAAAAATGAAAGATACTATTCTTAAACGAAGAAGTCTAGTTTTCTAAACCAAAAAGTTTTCTTCTTAAAATTAAATGTATATAGGTTTATTTAAAAATCATTCTTTGTAATTCTCAGATACATATACAGTAGAACCTCTGTAATTCGAACTTTATGGTAGTCGCCAAAAAATACGAGTTTTTCGACTTTGTTTGAGGTTTAGATTCATTCCAGAGCTGTCAAAGTCCTCTCAAATAGTACTTCAAGTACAAGTATAAGTACTCGTTAAATTGCTTTCCTAGTAAATTCAAAAAGTACTTGAAGTACTACCCAAGCATTTTTTTTATAATAACAAGTTAAATGATAGCCTAAAATGTATTAGCGCAAAAGAAAATGTATACTTTGATAATTTAAAGATTTACCTTACCTGTAAAGTCTGTTATTGTGGTGTATGTATTGAGATTTTTAGCAAAGATATTTTTTGCAAAATTTTTCGGGTTTGGAGGTCCAATATAATTTTCTAATTTGATTCGAATGCATTTTTTATTTTATATTTTGAAACCTTATGACTTTCCAAAGCTAGTGATTAACACAATATTTTCTGTAGTTTTACCCTTTTATTAATTCATCATTTTTCACAAACAAACGTATGTTAAACTAATGCACGTACCCTAAAGTCATAAACCTTTAAGTATTATAAGTATTATTTAAAAGAAGTTGGTTTCGTTTTAAAAAAAAATAAAGCTGGTAGAAGAGCCTGAAGAGAAGAAAGTGGCGAGATATATAGATTATGAAATAAAATTTTAAATACAGCTATCTTTAAGTGTATAATAATAAATTATCAGGTTAGTTCTGGTCAGTCCTAGTAAAGGTTGTAAATTCAAACATTGGTATGTTTGTGGATTATTTCGACTTATAGGGGGTTTAGATTTTGAGTATTGGAGGTTTTGGGGCTTGAAGAATAGAGAACAAAACTTATTTCAAATTGTAATGGTTTTCGACTTATCAAGGTGCGACTTACAGAGGTTCTACTGTATTTAAATATCTCAGAAACTAAAATTTGACAGCATTGACGACGTTGTCTAGTTACTATGACATATGATTGATCTTGTAACTAGATGGTGACATTTTGTTTTTTTAATTTCCAACCAATCTTAATAAAACATTATCAGTAGTGCTTACTTATAATATAACCCTTCATCTGTAAATTTTTTGTAGTGTTGAAGAAATTGAAAAGTGTAAAAATCGTGATATGTTAGAGCAGCTATTAGCAGATTTAGCAGGTGAATATCCAGCCTTCCGAGAAGTATTCCTAGATGAGAGAGATATTTATTTAACAAACTCTTTACAATCAGCTGCTCGCATAAGGCCTACCCTTAAGCCAGGTAATTAGTTTGTAATAGGCTATTTGCCACCATTGAAAATAAGCTTTAAATTGTGGTCATCTTCATGTGATCAAAAATATATATATATATATATATATATATATATATATATATATATATATATATATTATATATATATATATATATATATATATATATTTTTATATGGAGGGAACATATATTACACATTTATTATCTTAAGATGTACTTACATTTTTTATTCACATTTGTCACATTTAAATTTAATTATATTAATTCTTAAAAAATAAATAAAATATTCCTCTAAAAAAAGTTTTTTTTAATACAAATACTAAGATATTTACACATAAATTGCAACTAACAAACACCTAGATGACCAAACATCTGTATGTGCAATAATAGTTACAATAGACTAAAAAAAAAATTCATACACATGAATGGAAGAAAGAAGCTCCTGGCTCTACACTATTATAAATTCAAAAACACCCAAACCAGATTCAAAACTGAAAATCAGAAAAGGTTCCTAAATATATTATTTTTTTCAAAAATATAAGATCTACACTGTTTTTTAAAAATATGAATTTTGGTAATATTTCTTATTTCTAAAGGTATCAGGTTATAAATTTTTGGAGCAAAGTAATTAAAAAATCTTAAGTTAGCATTGGTGTTACTTTTAGGTAATTTTATACAATCATTTAATTTACTTCTCGTTGGATAGTTATGACTAATAATATTTTTTAAATCTTTGTTTTTGTAAACAAAAATGCTAACTTCAAGACATAAACAGACCTTATGTCAAAAACTTCCCTAGAATACAACATGCTCGTAGAATAAAGTCTATTTTTTTATAGATAACTTTTAATGTATAATTTTGTACAATGCTTAATGGGTGTAAAGCCGTCTTATACATACCACCCCACACAATAATACCATATCTCAACAAAGATTCCACAATGGTTCTATATACAGATATCAACAAGTTTTTGTTCAAGATATTTCTTAAGATATAAAATTTATACAATAGTTTTCTAATTGTTACTGTCAATTTAAGAACATGCTGATTCCATTTCAAATGTTTGTCAATAACTACACCTAAATATCGAGTATGGGAGACCTCCTTAATTTTTGTATTTGAATTTCTTAATTGTATGGAATCAAAGGTTGGGCGATTTGCAAGTGTAATTGAAAAAGCAATATAAGTAGTTTTATTTAAGTTTAATGTCAATTTAAAAGTATTCAACCAGTTTTGAATGACATCCAAACCATCAATTACACTTAGTTTTACTTCATCCCATGATTTGGCAGAAAAAATTACGGCAGTGTCATCCGCATAGGAAACGATCGCAGCATTTCTGAGCTTTAAATTAGTTAGTGAATTTATAAATATCAAAAATAGGATTGGACCCAACACTGTACCCTGCGGTACACCTATTTTAACCTGTTCTGGATCGCTCATAGTATCCGCAATTTTTACATATTGCACTCTCCCATGCAGATAACTTTCAAAGGCTGCCAACACTGCACCCCTCACCCCATTCTTTTCCAAAACTTCCAGAAGTAGGTGATGGGGTACGGTGTCAAACGCCTTTGCCAAGTCTAAGAAAACAGCTATACATTTCTCGTTTATATCAAGTTTGTCAGTTACTTCCCTTGTAAGGTGGTAGAGTGCATTGGAAGTGCCTAATTTACTTAAAAATCCATACTGATTCGATGCTAATATTGAGTTTGACTGTAAAAAAAGTAATAATCTATCTTTCAGGCATTTCTCAAAAATCTTGGCAAAGTTATTTATTATATTTATAGGTCGATAGTTAGTCACTTTTGTTTTATCGTCTGACTTATATATGGGTGTCACTACCGACACTTTAAATTGGTCAGGAACAGTACCACTCTTAAAAATTAAATTAATTATATGAACAAGGGGGTCAAGAAAGTAAAGGTGGTTATTTTTTATTAATTTTGTACTTATTTTGTCAATACCAGGACTACAGTTATTTTTTAGGCTATTTATTTTTTCAATTATTTCATTTTTATTTACTGGTTTTAAATACATTGAAGTTGATTGATTGGTAGAAATTTTAAATTTTTTTTTGCCTTTGGAATTTTATTTAACATATCTACACCCACATTTATAAAAAAGTTATTACAAAAATTTGCCAAATCTTTCAAGTTTGCAAATGAACTCGAATCACTATTCAATATAGGTGGAGGTATGTTATTTGATTTATCTTGTGTATTATTTGTAGCATCTGTTATTAATTTATAAACTTTTTTGAGATCAGTCCCGGCTCTATCTACTTCATTTTTATAATATTCATATTTACATTTTTCAATTATTTTTTTTAAGCTATTTCTATAAGTTTTAAAAGTTTGGTTATCATCTTCTTTAAAATTTGACAACAATTTCCTTTTCATTTTATCCCTTATTTTAATGCTCCGAATTAAACCATTGGTAATCCATGGTTGGCGTTTTTTAAATTGGATATAATTATTTTTTTTTATACATGTAGCCATTTTAAGAAATTCATTAATTTTTTATAAAACTCATCCGTTGCTTTGATAACATCAGTACAATTTAACACTAGGTCCCAGTTTTCCTCCCTGATCAAGCGATTAAAAAGCTTTTCATTTAATGTTTCAATTGTTTTTTTTATTGGTAAGGAATTTTTATTTTTTTTGTGACTGGAAACTTTATTTATATTTAGCATAACAGGATCATGATCAGTGAGGTCTAGTTCAATGATGAAAGGGTCAAAGCTAAGCTCATTTTTATTTAGGTTGGTTCTTAAAAAAATATGATCAAGACAGGCTTTTTCCCTGGTAGGAGCATTAATGCATGATAAAAAACCAAAATGATTCAAGATAGCCAAATATGAATTTACAGTATGGTCAGTTTTATCCAAAATGTCAATATTAATGTCACCCAAAAACAAGTCAACATTGCCTCCTTTATTCTGAGCTAAATATACTTCAATGTCCTCTAAAAATGTCATTTTATTTGTGTTTGGTGGCCTGTACAAACATATTATATTAAATAAAAAATTTTCTTTCTTTAACGAGACATTACTTACAGTGACGTCACACCCATCCAGCAATGTATGTTTTACTTCATAAATTAAAATTGACTTAATAAAAATTATTGTTCCATCATTTCTATTGTGTTTGGCGCCATTAAAAAACATATTATAACCTCTTAAATTATATTGACAGTCATAACTCTCAAAGGATTCACTGAAAACAATAATATCACAACTTTGGAGATTGTATGTTTCAAAAGCAACTAAAAACTGATTAAAATTCTTATGAACACTCCTAATATTAAAGTGAACAACATTCAATAACTTAGAATTTATATTTATTTTAGTTTGTATATCACTTGCCCATATTTTTTCATGTGTCAAGTCCATCTCAAGTGACTCTAGGTTTTGAAAGATTTCTAGCACTGGATCTTCATCTGCCATTTTCGACACCATAGTCTATCTTGGCTCGAAGGGTGCTTAGGATGTATTGATAAGATGGACAGTTTAGGTCACTTGATTTGTGCAAAACATCGTACTTTTGTTGATATTTGTTATTGGCCATAATGCAATTTTTACACTTTTTGGTTAACTTTGGACACTCTTTAAGATAATGTTCCTCAGAACAATGCTCACACACTATTTTATTTGGACATGATTCCATTTTGTGGTAGTACTGTTGACACTTAAAACACCTTGGCACACTCAAATCCTCAACAACACTGTATCGCTGCCAATTAATAAATATTTTCTTTTCCCCCATTAGTTTGTGGAAAACTGCTGGTGAACATTCGCCAAATACGGCACCCAAAGCAGACGGATTTTTGGGTATTTTAATATAGGTTATTTTTATATCATCTGATTCTCTCATGAAATTATTCTGCTCTTTAATGGCTTGCGTTATACGTTCCTCGTTAAAGTCACTTTGAAAACCAATGATTTTAAATCTAGGCATTCTCATTTTACTTATTTGCACGTCATAGTTTTTCAATTTACTTTCTGCTTCTTTTTTTAGCGTTTGAATATCAGACTTATTGTTGCATTTAATGATCATGCCACCGTCTTTTGTGTTTCTCGTACCCCTAATAGCCACCTTAAGTTCAGCAGGTTTTATATTTTGCTTTACATCGGAGTTAGTTTTTTCTGTATTTTGGTGTTGTTTTGGCTTTATTATGATACTTGGTATATTGCTGACAGGACCTATAATAGGATTAGATATCTTGTTTTGCTGCAGTGCTTGGCTATATAAGGAAGGCAATTTGATTGAACAATTTTTTTCCAAATCACTCAATTTTTGTCGCAACATCGCTATTATTTCATCCTTAGCTGTTATAATGCTGATTTTATCTTCAATAGTTCCTTTTAGCAGTGTATGCGTCTCAAAATTTTCACATTTTGAGCAGTAAAATTTCATTTTTCTCTCTTTCAGTTCCAATACTTTTACCTCAGAAGAAGTTAATTGGGAGCACTGTTTACAAATGCCTGATCTACATACATCACAAGGGAAAACGGGATTTCTATTTCCCCCTGTCTCTCCGCAATCATTGCACTCCATATCGATAAAGATTTGAAGTAACGATAAAGTAGTTGTACTAAACGCAGTACATTTTGGTTTTTGTTGGCGACCCTGTTTCTTCGCCCTGGCCGAATTCTCTGCTCCTTATCTATGGTATCGGAGATTGGAATGCGTTTTTTTGCCACTTTATTTGTTTATCCTTTAGTTTTTCGCAGTTTTCTAGAAGATTTTCACCCTTATTACTAATACATTATCACACTGTAATAGAAGAAATTCACACGGAACCAATGATACCAAAAACGTATTATTTATCACGTTTTAACAAACAAAAAACTTAAAAATTCCGGGAGCCAAACTTGCTCACTGGTATACGATATACCAGCAAACAACCAGTGATTAAATTTTTGTATCTGGTACCTTCAAAATTTCAATATAGAAAAAAATCTGAAACCAGAGTAGTGGAAATGCAGTCAATTGAAAGGCCACTTTAAGTAATTAACTCTTTATTGAAAAAGTCGAGCTTTCGGAAAAACTTTTCCCATCATCAGACAATCTAAAAATAAAAGAAAATGATTCTTGTTAGTGAACCAACAAAATAATTCTCTCTTTTACAAAGTTCTTACCATATGTGAGTTGAAAACATGAAACAGGTTTAATAGCAATGAAGAACAAAACTTCATTCACATTCCTCTTTAAACTACATTGACTTTAACTTAGTTTTAGCACGTGATCGTTGCCACCATGTTACTAACAAGACTTTTACGAGTGAAAAGAAATATAACAAAAGTAAAACTTACAAAAACAAGTATGGTTTTAAAACTTAACGACCAATGAGCTGTCAGTTGAACAAGAAATAAGAAATTTGATATAATGATTTTAAAAACTTTGGATTTTCCATTTTAAGATTTGGACATTTGGACAAAATGGAAAATCCAAAGTTTTTAAAATCATTATATCAAATTTCTTATTTCTTGTTCAACTGACAGCCATTGGTCGTTAAGTTTTAAACCATACTTGTTTTTGTAAGTTTTTTAACTATAAATTCTTTTGCTTTTTGTTATATTTCTTTCATTCCGTAAAAGTCTTGTTAGTAACATGGTGAAACGATCCACGTGCTAAAAACTAAGTTAAAGTCAATGTAGTTTAAAGAGGAATTGAATGAAGTTTTGTTCTTCATTGCTATTAAACCTGTTTCTGTTTTCAACTCACATATGGTAAGAACTTTGTAAAAAAGAATTATTTTTTGTTGGTTTCACTAACAAGAATCATTTCTTTATTTTTAGATTGTCCTGATGATGGGAAAAGTTTTTCCGAAAGCTCGACTTTTCAATAAAGAGTTAATTACTTAAGTGGCCTTTCAATTGACTGCATTTCCACTACTCTGGTTCAGATTTTTTCTTTAACTATCGTCAACGAACCATTGTCTACTCCTCTTTTTTGTATATATTATTATATAAATCCTTTGTAACTTTATTCTAAGTTTTAGACTGGTGAAAATTTAAAACTAGTTAAGTTATTAGAGGATATTAGACTTTTTATAATTTGTACATTAGGCATCCAAAGATTCATGAAATGTTTATTTTCGTTTTCACTTTAAGTAATAAGATATGAATTAATTTAAATTAATTTTTTTAATTACACAAGAATTATGTTTTTTCAAATTGTTTATTTGTAAATATGAAAAAAATTTTAAAGTCTCTGGATTAATAATGTTTATTAAGGTATATCAAATTTTAATTTACGTTGGTTCATATTTAATTTGTAAATTAACTAATTTTGGTTAAGTAATCGACTTCCCTTTTATTTCACATAATCGTTTAATTAATTTTATTATATATATATATATATATATATATATATATATATATATATATATATATATATATATATATATATATATATATATTTTTATTTATTTATGCAAAATATACATATTGAAATTCAAATATTTTTGAAATTAATTCAGCTACTGGAACGCTCTGTGATTGCTTATAACTTTAATGACGTCACTTGCAAGTAAATAAATGTCACAAGCTTTGTGTTGTGTGTTTTCAGGTGTTATTTTCGATCTTTAACTAACTAAATAACTGTTTCTTGACCTTTTTATATAAAAAACATATTTCAAGTAACATAATTATCCGTTTCGTACCTCAAAATGGACATAAATTTTATGCAAGCCGATAACAAAAACCTACCTGAGCTAGACGCATTTATAATTGTTCGTTTTTTAAAATGTCACTGACTACTATGCTGCAGAACTCAAAAATGTAAAAACAGCTGTGTAAGTACCTCTAAAAAATTATTTATTTACGTGTTCATCATTCAGTATTTCTCAAAATCTTATTGTAGGTTATGTTTTTGGAGTGTAGAAATATAAGGACTACCATCTCTTATGGGAGACAAATTGAAAAGTAAATTCTTCGCGCAGCACATTTTGTATTTCGTGTAATTTATTAAATCAGTTTTCATCTGCAATCCAAAAATAATACCGTTAAGTATAAAAAGAGAAAGTACTAACTTGCTAGGTATTTAACTTCTAGAACAAACAAAATCTTTCTAATCCAAGAGTTAGGTTATACCTTAAAGTGTTTATAAGTTATCTAAAGGCGATATTTTGTTGTATATAAATCGGTAGGTATTTAAAGCAGGATATTTGTATTCTTACATTAAAGTGATCTTCACACATAAAAACATTTAAATGCGATACAAAGCTGTTTGGATCTCTTTGTTGAGACAGATATTAACAGTTTTTGTGGTGTTTTCAGAGAAGTATTGGTACAATGTGGTACTACGCACCATTTATATACCATTTAAGCCAATAAATTAAGAAATTATTTACAAAATTCACTGTAGTTGCACTTGTAAACTTGTTTACTTGCATATGACGTCACGCGAAACATGTCGACGCCATTACAGAGACAGCGTTTTTAACGCGAATTTTATAATTTAAACTTTAACATTTAGTTTTATTAAAATACAACAGATTTCTTAGAAATATAAAATGTATTGTGTTTGTTAGGTACCAAAAAATAATTTAAAACGATTTTTCAAAATCAGTCAAATAGCCTATTACATCTTGTCGACAAGTATAATGAAAAATATTTCTGGTTATATGGCTTGCCATCGGCGTTAAGTAGGTGATTTTAAATTAGATACTAAAGGGCTTGTCCTACATATTTTTGACGGCTTTCTTTGCTTCACTTTGCTTCTATGAGATTTTTCTTCGTGTCTATTTCTTGCCTAATTATTTGGGATTTTTTGAATGTCATTTTGGGATTTTAAGTTTTCACGAAGTTGTTGTTGTCTTATCCTTTCCTGGTTTATTTATTTATCAACGACATAATTCTAGTACCATAATGATCCAAGTTTTTTCAAATCATATTTTTTTAGTCTTTTCCTTTCCGTTTAAGTAAGCTTATAATTAGCAAAAAGTTCTGCCTATTTATTTATATTCTGTTTTTAGGAGAAGTACCAGATGAGCCTTTAAAAATAGTGGGGGTAGTTGGAATAGGACATACTCCTGGAATTATTAAGCTGTGGCCGCATGAACAGAGACAATTTCTACAAGCTATTATGGTTGTGCCACCTCCCTCTCTGACATCGAAAATTATTAAATACTCGTTTAGAATATCGGTATTAGGGTTTGGTGGATATATTATCTACAAGTTAGTACCAACGCCACAAGTAATCAGAGAAAATGTTTACGTTTTCCTCCAGAAGGTTATTAATAGTGTCAAAATCAATCAGAGCTTTAAATATTCTCTAAATTAACTGACGGAAGTGTAAAAACTACTTATGTATCTAAAAAGGAAACTGTGTTTGCATTACTTGTTTAGTTATTATAGCCACCTTTATTAGCAAATACAATTTCCAACTTGATACACTAACACCTATTACAAGCAACCAAAAAATTCTATTAAAATCCACAAAATAGTATTTTAAGATTTAAATGGTACGTAATGACTGAGTATCAGAATAAAAATAAGAAAAATAGTTATGCAATTGGAAAACAGCAGGAACAAATGAAATAATTTAAAATAATCAAACGTTTTTCCTCATTTGTTATTACTAAAAATTTACATATTTCAATTTACATATTACAATTTAAAAAAATATTATCCACTTTAAATTAGAACTATTTTTAAAAAAATTCATTTATTTTTTTTTTATTGATATTTTTAAAAATATTAAACTGTTTTTAATTATTTAAAGTTTTAAGTTATTTTTTAAAAAAGAGACTATTTAAACTTAAATGAGTTTTTCCAGTTTTAGCGCATATTTACTATGGGAACTATAACATAATCGGTATACACACAATAATCTTGGGTTATTTTCTCCTTAGTTCTACAATACGATAGCAAAAAATATTTTAGTTACCATCAACTTGTCATTAATTTTACTTTTTGCTTTAACCCAAAATATATAACATTGCAAAGTTTTTGTTAAAGCATAATATACCTAAATTATTTATGTTTTAACTATCCTATTTTTAGTATCTTGCATAGCAATAATATTATTATAAATATTATATTTTTATAATTGTGAATCCAGTAAGTTATATCAAAAATTTCTGTGAGTACTATTTTGTCACAAATTTCTGTAAGCTATTTTTCTAAGGAAGGTTTTTTAAATTAGTAACTTCTAATACCACGAGATTTTAATGGATTTTTGTCAAATTTCACATTTTTGTTTTTAAATAACCTAAATTTTCAAAACAATGTTTTTTTTCGATTGACAAAGGACGGGTTTATTTTCTAAATACATCTTTTTACTATCTGTTTTTTTCCCTGGAAGCCGTCTTAATTTACTACCGAAGGCAGCGAAGCCTCCTGGTCTTTTGGTGCCTATTTACCAACTGTTAGTTTATACATGTGGATTATTTCTATTTTTTTTAAACCTAATTATATTCTAGTGACATGTATGTGCCGAGTTCTTCTGGTGAAAGGTATTTATCCATTCCCCTTTGTAACTAAAACTTTTTAATAACAGGCTTTTGGTTGGAAATCTGAAACCATTGAATTCTATGTTCTGTGTTGTATTTATTATGAAGATGTAAATAATTCAGAAATGCTACCAAAGTCTACCAAGATAATAATCTTGCAATGCATTTTAAAGAAAACCTAATAAGAACTGAGAGTATTGATTACGATAGCCAAAATTTAAAAAAAGCAGAATCTGCCCGAACCAATAATGCTTTTTTCTCTTACAATCAGTTTTAATGTTAAATTGATCCTTTTTTTCTAATATTTAAATACTTTTTGCATTAGTTAACTTTACAAAAAATGCATGGAACCTAATAAACGCTATGAGTTGCTTATTTAAAAAAATATATATATATATATATATATATATATATATATATATATATATATATATATATATATATATATATATATATATATATATATATATATTTATATAATAATAATGATAATAAATTCATAAAACCTGACATTTCAAAAATTTTTGTAGACAACGTTTTATTTGTTCTTACACTTTGTCGATTTTAAAATAATTTAATGGTTGCAACTAAGTAAAATTATTTTTAAATTATTTATAAGACTGCTGTTATATATATATATATATATATATATATATATATATATATATATATATATATATATATATATATATATATATATATATATATATATATATATATATATATATATATATATATATATATATATATATATATATATATATATATATATATATATATATATATATATATATATATATATATATATATATATATATATATATATATATATATATATATATATATATATATATATATATATATATATATATATATATATATATATATATATATATATATATATATATATATATATATATATATATATATATATATATATATGTTACTGTGAAAGGAGGCCGAACTTGATGAATGTTGAAATTCGCCGGTGAATTTTAAACTAAACGAGCTCTAAACAAAACTAACAACTTTGGTGCGTTCTGGTTAAAACTAATAATTTTGGTTAGATTCATTAGTTCCGTTGTTAACCAGAATGCACCAAAGTTTTGGTGGGTGCTCATACTCTTTTTTTTAAATTTGGAATTCACCAAATTCGGTCTTTTACAGTAACATATATTATCAACTTTTTTTTCAATGGAAAGCTTAAAAGCCAAACTTAATTATTGTGGTATAATAGAAAGTTATTAGACAAGTCAATAAAAAAGATGTTACGCATTTTTATAAGTAAGAGAAGAGAATAGTGATAAACACCCCATTTATTTTTACACATTATACAGTGAGTAAGGGTAACCGATAAAATAAAACTTACTCGGACGAAAAATATGCGTTATACCCGTATTCGATTGAGTAAAAGATTAAATTGGACGCCAAAAATCGATCCTGTATTTCAGGCGATTTGAATCGAATGCAATGGGATCGTAGGTCTTTTTAAACGGTATTCAAGTATGTTGAAAAGAATTTAAAAATATCCTGATTAATAATTTTCTATTCAATAATTAAATACTGCATAACTTAAAATAGTACATTCCTTTTGGTCTTTATTAGTAATGACGTCATAATATTCGACAGAATTTTTTTATGTTGTATATTATACCACTCATTTTAGTTTTAGTTTAACTGTACCAAAGCCTAAATTATCAAGGATAAACAATAGTAAAATATTAACAACATATGCATATGGCCAAGTAACGTTTAATTTCATACAGTCTAGCGCCCGTTTATTATCTGCAGATTAATCTTATTGTCAACAAAAAATACACGGCTGATATTCAAAACACACAAAAACGTTAGAAAACTCATGGCGTAGTTTTTATCCCAAAAAATTAAAGAGCATATTCAGTATGTCACTAAAACACGAAATCACTTTAAAAATGAAAAACTCGTAGTACTCAAATACTTTTAGCAGGTCACTGAAAACCAGACTACTGTAATTTGATAAATAAATAATTTGTAAGATTTTTTCTTGTTATTTACAAGAAAAATTCTTACAAAACGACATAACAGTTATTTATTTTTCCTACAAAAATTTAGATTAAAACACTTTGTAGCTAATAAAAATGCCTTCGACTGTTAAAATAAATGATTAAAATAGTCTTCCAGCTTGTATGCGCATTGTGCTCGACGAATACATTTTGGCGCGCTAAACTTATGGTTTCTTGTTTCCAAAGTCGCAAACAGTAATCTTTAAGGGACTTTTCAACTATTTATTTGTGTCTATCTCAGTGCCGTAAATCTTAGATATTAAAAAAACACACATACATATAAACATAAATAAAATATCACAAGAGTTTAAGTCTTACTTTGTCCACTAACTCTGAGTTGATATAAACATGTGCCATTTTGAGGAATTTTAATATCTAAATAGGTAACCAAATAACACACTCGGTTCACAACCAAAACTAAATAAACAAATAAACCTAAAATAACGAAAAATTCAGGACGCAAACTTACTGCTTAAATCCTAGTAAATTATTAAAAGCACATCGGCGCAGCGAAGAAAATGGAAAAAAGTTACAATAAGTATCTGAAATGCCAAAACACAAAAGTCAATATTTTGTCACAGTATAACGGCTATATTAAACATCAGAATTATTAGAATTGTTTTGTTAATGTTGGTAATATTTAATATGTTTCACTTTTATCAGTATCCTAAAAGCAGTAATAATCGCTAGACTCTGACAGAATATTGACCTGTTTTACATTTTTATTAAAGTTCGAGAAAAGCGACAAATATGCCTCTGTTTTGTCCCCGTTGGATGAACTTGTTGTTTAGAGTGACTAGCATAATTTAGAAACTATATGGAAAACTTATTTTTGATTTTTTTAAAAATTTGCATCTCCCTAAATCCGCATAACATCAAATAAACTTTGAATTCATTTTAACGTATACAAAGTAAATACAGCTAATAAACAATCCATAACTTTATTTTTAAGCTTAGAAAAAAATATTCATATAACCAAAACTTCTTTAGGTATATTATGATTTTAGGACAGAAGCTCCTATTTAAAAATCAAAAATAACTTACTTTTCCATCTTTCCTTGTACAGGGATTAGATCAAACAAATTTGATTGCAAAAAATCCTCGTCAACGTTTCTTTTTTTATGACATAAACTTTATTTTTGTAGTTTATTTTGTTTCCTGGAAATATCAATTTAAAAGAAAAATTATTTGGCTTTTTTTTCCAGAATAAAGATATTAATATATATTTTTTGAAAATTATATTATAATATATATATATATATATATATATATATATATTTTATATATATATATATATATATATATATATATATATATATATATATATATATATATATATATATATATATATATATATATATATATATATATATATATATATATATATATATATATATATATATATATTATATATATATATATATATATATATATATATAATATATATATATATATATATATATATATATATATATATATATATATATATATATATATATATATATATATATATATATATATATATATATATATATATATATATATATATATATATATATAAAAAACAGGTGTCCCAGAATATGTGGGCAATCTCTCGGAATCTAATAGAAAACCTAAAAATATTATGACAAGTTCCCATAAACTTTTTTCTATGACCCTCCCCTACGGAGATACAGGTGCATAACGGATGCCCCTGAAAATCGTTTTTGTTTAAATAACTTTTAAAATACTGGGCGTAATTTAATATTTTTTTAATATGATAGTTACTAGATAAGTCTTCTTAAAATGAACCCAATAAATCATATTTGGCTTATTTAGTTTGCCAAGGACGGACTAGCTCTGACACAATAATAGCAATTTTTTTAACACCCTGTATGATAAAGGCTCAACAATATTATTTTTAAATAGCTTTAACCTTAAAGTAAAAAAAGGTATTCTTGATTGACATCGATAAAATCAACTGTTTACGAGATATAAAATATCATATTTGGCAATTTTTTACATTATACAGGGTGTTTTCTAATTGTACGTCAATATTTAGGGAAGTAACTCTTGGGTCCATTTTAAAAAGAAAACTTCATATAAACGTATGTCCTAAACGTCTTAACTTTTGAGATACAGGGTGGTAAAATTTTTAAAAATAAATCATTTATTATTAATATCTGTAATACCACTTTAGATATTTTAATAAAATTTGGCATACATATACTATGTATTAAGAAGCATTTTTTAGTGTACCACATTTTTTTTATTCCACCAGTGGCGTTCGTACAGAATTTGACCTGCCTATTTTGGCAAATAAAAAAAATGTGGTACATTAAAAAATGCTTCTTGATACATAGCACATGTATGCCAAATTTCATAAGTGGTATTACAGATATTAATAATAAATGATTTATTTTTGAAAATTTTACCACCCTGTATCTCAGAAGTTAAGACGTTTAGGACATACGTTCATATAAAGTTTTCTTCTTTAAATGAACCCATGAATTGCTTCCCTAAATATTGACGTACAATTAGAAAACACCCTGTATAGTGTAAAAAAAATGCTAACTATGATATTTTTTTATATATCGTAAACAGTTGATTTTATCGATGTCAATCAAGAATACCTTTTTTACTTTAAGGTTAAAGCTATCCAAAAATAATATTGTTGACCTTTATCATACAGGGTGTTAAAAAATTGCTATTATTGTGTCAGAGCTATCCGTCCCTGGCAACAATAAACTCAAATATGATTTATTGGTTCATTTAGAAGACTTATCTAGTAACCATCATATTAAAGGAAATATTAAATTACGCCCAGTATTTTAAAGTTATTTAAACAAAAACGATTTTCAGGGGCGTCCGTTATGTACCTGTATCTCCGTAGGGAAGGGTCAAAGGAAAAAAGTTTATGAGAACTTGTCATAATATTTTTAGGTTTTCTATTAGATTCCGAGAGATTGCCCACATATTCTGGGACACCCTGTATATAATACAGTTGTGGACAAAATAATAGCAGTGCTAGAGAAAATAAAATATAAATCCTCTATTCATACCAAAACTAAGATATAACACATTGACCTAAAGACATACATAAAATAGAGTTATACCCCAAAAAATGAAACAAAATTGTAGCAAGAATATATATTTTTTTAATAAATTGTAGAATTTTGATGGACAAAATAATAGCAGTGTTTCTCTAAATGAATATAAAAATATTAAGAATGCTATAAACTTAATTAATTTTCTCTTTTTAGTCTTAATTGACACAATACTTAATGGTAAACAATTTATTAGAAATTACAGCTTCACACCGACGTGTCATAGAATTAATCAAATCTTGACACCTGGTAATTGGAATGTTATTCCTGGAATCCTGAATTACAGACCATAGTTGCTCTTGATTTGTAAGTTTTTCACGTGCTACGATATCTTTAATATCACCCCATAGATTCTCTATGGGGTTAAGATCCGGGCTTTGTGCAGGGCAGTCTGGGACATTAATTTTCTCATCGTGCATAAATTATTTGCATGACCGACTAGTATGTTTTGGGTCATTGTCCTGCATACAAACCCATTTAATTGGCATCTGCTCCTCTGCATAAGGCAGCATAATATCTCGTAAAATATCTACATAGATACTAGCAGTCATTATGGTTTTTATCCTAAATATGGGCCCTACACTATAATACGAAAAACTTGCCCATATCATAATTTTGGACCCTCTATGCTTTACAGTTTTTACGGTATATTGAAACTGATATGCAGAATCTAAGGGCGTCTAATGTAAATTCTTTGACATGTATTGCCAGATAAAACGATTTTGCATTCGTCAGACCATAATATGTTGCGCCATTTCGTCAAAGCCATTTAACATCATTTTTCGCAAACTCTAATCGTCTTTATCTTTGTTTCTGACTTAATAAGGGTACTTGCCTTGGGTTTCTGGCTTTCAGGTTTTGTTCTGTTAGTCGTCTTCTTATAGTTCTAGTACTCACATCCAGTCCTACACTCTCCTTAAGCTTTGTAGATGAAGCAAACGGGTTCATCGCTGTTCGGATTAAAAGCTTATCTTCTCTTGGCGTGGTTTTGCGCTTACGGCCGCGTGTTTCAGGCACTGACTGCCACTTAAAAGCATTTGCTACCATCTTAGCTGAGCATTCCATTCTATTTTTAATCTGCGAATATGATTTTCCTTCTCTTTGCAATTTTTTATTAACTCACGTTTTTCAGGAATACAGGGTTTTTTCTTCCCATTACATGGTAATCAAAACTTTATTTATTACTGTAAATTACAAGTAATAATTTAAAAAGATACTGGAGATTATTTTAAATGATCTTTTTAAAGGAAGAATCTTTTGCAACTGAAACACTCTAACACTGCTATTATTTTGACCAACTTTAAGTTGGGATTTTTTACAAAAAAGTAAAATATTTTGTTTATCTTCTTTTTTAAATCTTGTCATTTCAATAGGATACTAAGTAAACATGATAAGCAAATAAAGTATACATTTAATTTTAACCAGAAGGGAATTTCTTATCAGTTTCAATAGATTGTGTTGATTTTATTTGACCACTGCTATTATTTTGTCCACAACTGTATATTTATCATTATGAAGAGCGAGTCTGCTCATGCAATAATATATAAAATTATGTATTTATTTTGGAGAAAAGTCAAATATTTTTTCTTTTAAATAAACTTTATTATTCATAAAGCATTTAAATAAATTTATATTACTTAAAAAAAAACAAACGTACAATTATGTTCCTATAATAAAGTTCATAAAAGTTTAATAAGCGATTTTAGGATCTTTATAAAGACAAAATAAAAAGAAAAAAGCTTTAAAACATATACACTTTTACATATCAATTATATTCCAGACAAGAACGATGGTTCTATTATTTATTTTCAAAAATAAACTTAGAATTTTTTATCCCATGAATATTGGGGGAAAACAATTAAACTCTTTAAACATGACATGCGATGAAGAATTCCAGGAGTTTTTTAAGATAATGTAATAAAAGAGGTAACTAAAAGAACCATAACTTTGCTGGAAAATAATGGAATACATGTCTAAGTAAATTTTCTTTAAGTTGTTTTCATTTTATGTTCAGGTTACATCCAAAATCAGTTATTAAACTTTTTTAAGCTTTCTTCCCATTGTTACTATTTCAACTACCTGGCGTTATTTCCTTTTTAAATATTCTAATAGCAGGTAATAAATTTTAATTTTCGATACGACGGAATAGAATATTTATCTAAAAGTAAATTTGGTTCTTTGAGTGAAATAGATACTTTTACAAAATAAAATTTATATAATTATAATCTAACCAACGTCAAGAAATGTATTTTACCACAATTAAATTTCTTCGATCATATAGCCATGCGGGCTCTTGGACTATAGGATGTTTCATATGGTTCGCAAAATATGCCAGTCACTTTAGAGGCATATTTTTGTGTTATTATTTAAGTGGGCGATTTTTGGGTTCATTTTAAAAAGAAAACTTTATATGAACGTATGTCCTAAACGTTTTAACTTGTGAGATAGAGGGTGGTAAAATTTTCAAAATTAAATAATTTATTATTAATATCTGTAATACCTCATTAGATATTTTAATGAAATTTGGCATACCTGTACTATGTATCAAGATAAATTTTAAGTGTACCATATTTTTTTTAATTTTCACCAGTGGCGTTCGTACAGAGTTTGACCTGCCTATTTTGGCAGACACTGATGGTACGCCATTAATTTCTCTTAAAATAAAAATATTTTTAAAATCCCCCCAATTATTTCTCAGTTATTTACCTATTTTTTTAATCCGATGCACGGTTTTCGCTTAAAAAATAAAAACTGTTTCTCTGCATGATCATAACAATATCGGTAAACAATATTACCATGCAAAGAAATATCTAGATTTAATTTTTCTAGGTGAAAACCGTGGTCCGTCGGACTAAAAAAATTAAGAATAAAAATAGAAATAAAAATTCACCTAAAAAAATTAAATCTAAATATTTTTTCGCATGGTGATATTGTTTACCAATATTGTTATGATCATGCAGAGATAGGGTTTTTATTTTTTTAAACGAAAACCGTACATCGGATTTAAAAAAAAATCAAGTGATCAACTTTGCCCAGAAATGATTAAGAATATCAATGTCTGCCAAAACAAGCAGGTCAAATTCCGTACGAACGCCACTGGTAGAAATTTTTAAAAATTTTGGTACACTAAAAATGCCTCTTGATATATTGTACATGTATGCCAAATTTCGTTAAAATATCTAGTGGTATTAAAGATATTAATAATAAATGATTTATTTTTGAAATTTTTACCACCCTGTTTCTCAAAAGTTAAGATGTTTTCCACGATTTCCGTTATTGCCGCCAAAAAAACCTCTGAACATTGTTTCCTGTACTGTAAGAAAGTTCTGTACAAAGTTAGACGAAGGGGGGGGGTTTCGGATGTTCGGCCTAATATTTTTGTTAAGAAATTAATATTTTATAAAATCTGGACGACAGCCCTCTTTGAAAATCGAGAAAGAAAAAAATATATATTTTTCATGAGTACAAAAAAAATACACATTCAAAATTATAACAATTATTATGACTTGGCCTTGTGAAGGATAATTAAAAACGGGCACATTGCACTTTAAAGAAGGTGGAGAATAGAGGTCATTTCCGGTGATACGGGAGCGTTTCGAATGTTTTTTATATCTGAAATATATCTTTGAGATTCATCTGGTATATTATAAGACCTGGAGCCGAGAGGGTTTTTGCATGTATCATAGGCCCCACGCCGAGGCTTTGGGGGCTGATAAACAACGTTATTCCTTACTTTGAATTCCCGGTATGGCATCCCTAAAGTGTAGCTTTTAGGAGGGGTGAATTTTCAAACGCGTAAGTAATATCCATGCCCTTGGATCATAGGCCCCACTTTAATTCTTGTTTTATGTCGTCAAGGAGGTCGCCAATGTGGCGTCACTTAAGGTCCGCTATACTGACCGAAATGTGTAATTTTTCTACTGTGGACATGGATCATGGGCCCCACGCTGTTGTTTCGTGATAATTGTTAACAATAAACTGTAGAACAAAGATTTCAAAACGCCATATCTTTGGGGCATCGCCAAGTGACCGTCATAATGGGACGTTCATTGCTAAAATGACATGTTTGCCCCATTATGGCGGGCACTTGGCGATGTCCCAGAGTTCCATGTCTACAGTGGAAAAATTACACCTTTAGGTCAGTATGGCGGACCTTAAGTGACGCCATATTGGTATGGCATATTGGGTTCCCGGACTTTGGCGACCTTCTTGACGACATAAATCAAGAATCAAAGTGAGGCCTATGATCCAAGGGCATGGATATTAATTACACGTTTGAAAATTCACCACTCCTAAAAGCTACACTTTAGGGATGCCATACCGGGAATTCAAAGTGAGGAATAACGTTGTCTATCAGCCCTCAAAGCCTTGGCGTGGGGCCTATGATACATGCAAAAACCCTCTCGGCTCCAGGTCTATTAGGTATACGCAATAAACTTTTAATGTCTTGTGAAAAATTAGATCAGTGATAATAAGAAGAGTTAGATTATATTAAAATAATTTATTTAAAAAAGGAATTATCAGTGGATTGTTCATTTTAACATGTGTTAAACACAACTTAGTGTCATTGTGATGTCATTCTAATAATGTCCATTTATTTTATCGGGGTCTGGGTAGATTTATATTTTTACACATAAGTGTTTAATTGCTTTTTATTTACCTATGGATGTTACTACATTTGTACATGTGCTGGCTAAAATATTTTTTTACCTATATCCAGCGCTATTGGTTTTATCTATATAAATGTTAAACGATCTTAGTTTACCAAAATTATTTTTTAAAAATGTTAAAACTTAAAAATAAATTATTTCAAATATACCATTGTGTTTGTTTTATGGGTTTCGTATATCTTTGTTATTTAAAAAAACAATGCTTTGGTTTTTACTGCAAAATGTATATTAACTTCCAAGTGAAAATAAGAAAATTAATCATCAGTTAAGAGTACTGTAATTTTGGACTTACATACATTTAGGTACGATATTTGGTTTGCAAATAAATCAAAATTAAAATTTAAACATTGTATAAAAACCAAAGATAATAACTAATATATTTCTCAGAGCTGGGTAGGAATCGAATCCAGGATTCGATTCCTTTTTAAGAATCTGAAGGCTGGAGTCGATTACTTTTTAAACATAGGACCCGTGATCCGGATTCGTTATACGATTTTAAAATGATCCGGGATCGATTCCTTTCTGGAAGAATTGATTCCAAAAAGTAGTCGATTCCTTATATTTCTAATTTGAGACAAATGCCAAAATCCTCCATTTTGAATACGCCATTCCAAATTTTCACTCAAGATTCTTAATTTCCAAATTGTGACCTAGCCTCCCCCCCTAAAATCCTAATATCCCGAATCTGAGGCAAATTAGTTTATGAATGTCAAAATTCGCCATTTTAAATTTAGAAATTATTACCCAAGATTCTTAATCAGCATCACATTGATTTTCGGAAATTAGGAAAAATAATTTTAAAACATTTGCCTATTATGATCTTGAAATAAGGAAACCCATCCAATATGTGATTGTTAAATAAAATATGTTGTTTTTTAGAGATCGAACGCTGTTAGAACAACACCGATACGTCACGGTTTTATACGGGTTTGCCATATGAGACCGTGACGTATCGGTGTTGTTCTTACAGCGTTCGATCTCTACGATGGCAGAAACAACATTTAAATGAAACCTTTTTTTTGTAACCATAGAGTGTGGTATCCAAGAACGGGCATGCATTAGGTTAAAAGTTCTGATTGCTCGATTTTCATAATTTTTGCCATTCTTCATATAGCCCTAAATGGGCGGACACACGGTCAGGCATGCCTTCACGCCTACCTATAGAGGCAAGTCTGCGAGCAAGACTGATAGTGTCATTTGCGTACACACGTTCCGTGAAGACTGAGATACATCACCTCATTTTAAAAAACGAACCGTGATTATTAAAATAAAAATATCAATATGTCATTGAGTAATAAGATTTATGTTTAATTAGCACCGCAATTGTAAGAGGGATAAATATACACACGTTATCTATTTTTGTCCATGTACTCCTTGGCCATGTATTTTGCCTGTATAATTTTATAAATTCTGTTAATATTGGTTTTTCTCTTATGGTACTCATTTTTATTAAAAATTATACAACACACACTCAACACACCAACAGTAGATAATGCTTAGTGGTAACTACAATAACTGATTGAAAATGAAGGCTTGGCACGCAGAAGTGTATACACGTTAGAATCTGCCTGCGAGCCTCATCGAAAAATCAGGAATCGCCAGATCGCTTCACACCGCATCAATTCGCCGGAACGCGGCGTACACACGATAGCACTTACTCGCGAGCTCCGTTGTTTTCAGGTAAGCTCGAAGGCATGTCTGACCTTGTATACGCCCATTAAGGGACTTTTAATTATTTCTGTTCAGGATATCATCCAAAAGTGGATTTAAAATTTTAATACTTTTTTTATAGTCCGTAAGCAGAGAAATTATTATTAAACGGTACTGGTGAAACTTCCTGTAAAATTGGAAACGGCCTCAGAAGGAACATCTGCTTCTTGTAACAAGGACCTGGTAGCTACCCACGTCACTATACCGGGTGAGGAGGGCATGACGGATCTAATCGTCTGCTCGTCATACTTTCCAGGAGACAGGGACACCAGAACACATATTGTGCTCGTGTCCGGTAGCGACACGAGTAAGAGGAGTCGCAAGAACTCTCTCCCAATCTGATATCGGGTTCATTAGAAGTCTGATCCTATTGGGAGAAATATAAAAAGGTGTGAGCCACAATAGACCGAGCGGTCGCGGTGGAGGGCGTAAAAAGTCCACTCACTTTAAACCTACCTACCTAATATGTCTAAGCACCTGTGTCCGCTCTACATTTGCTAAGTCGTCCTGGCATTAAAAATTTAAAGAAATTGCGTTGGTTATATAATAATATAACATAATTATAAAAAGCTTTAATTTGGCACTAATGACTTGCAATGAGTATTTCAACATTTTTTATTAAATAAGGCAAAAGTTGCAGTTCGTCTTATTATATACAGAAATCGCTATAGAGGTTTTGAAATGAAACGATTTTCAAATATTCATTTCTATTATCAAATATTTGGAGTTAAACCTACATTTGTTTTTTAATGTTCCAAACACAATAAATTTCTTGCAGAAGCCTCCACCAATGGTTCTATAATTAAAACTAATGCAAATATGGTATTTTTAGATTATTTACAACAAATAATTGTCGAAGTCATGTTTTAATACAAATAAATACCAAAAATTTTTGAGAAAAAACAATGTAAAGCTTTGACGATAAACGGCATTCATTACCTACTAGTCGCATTTGACCTTAGCCTCCTGCATCAATCACTAACAAAGACTAAACGTCAATTCGTAGTGCCCCTTTGATTATGCCGGGAGGCAGAATGGATGATTGCCAGTCTCCTATTTGACCGACATCCCATGATCCCAAATAGAAAAGATGTTACTTTCATTGCATGGTGTTGGTTATTTTTGCTGTACCACATACAAAATATAAATGATATATACCTATGTTACGGTTAAAGTTTAAACTTGGTCGGCTGGTGGCTAATGTCGACATTAACTGGCAAATGTCGAGGAAGTAAGGTTAGTTCTTGTTCTGATTATGTCAATCACGACATTAACTGGGTAATGTTGAGCTTAACCTAATTTGAAAAAATATGCAACAAAAGTTTTTTAATAATTTTATTTTTTTTTATCTTTATCACAGCCCACGAAGGCTTGTATGAAGCCTAAGCACTAGGTTCCGAGGGGAATGGGTTTTTAGAAGTTTAACCCATTTTTCCCCGGTTTCGTCAAAGTTGTCCACAGACCAAAACAGGTAGATTTTCAGCTGAAATGTGCGAACTGTTTACAAGATCTACTTTGGACGTAAGCTATTAATGATAATAATTTATAATTTAAATATCAAATATATATTTTTTTATTATAAAGGATTTGCTGGGATAAATTATCATTTCCATCTTATTATTGATGACAGTAAACCTATTAATTTTATGTCACTCATTGATTAATGTTTTATATCTTGGCACAATTTTCCCTCGCCGGTGTTATGGTAACTTTATTGAGATTGTTATGTAGTAAGTTGTTAAAAGAGCCACAATAGACCGATCGGTCGCGGTGGAAGGGTGTTATACCCACTCACTTAAAAAGTTGTTAAAAAATTAATATAATAGTTAAAAAATATTAAACTATTACCATCAAAAATGCAAAAGTATAAAAGGTTATTGATTTTCGCCAAGAAATTATTACCAAATATCACAATAAAAACTTTAAGACAACTAAATATACTGCTAAAATATGTGAAGTAATTTACTCATACTAACAAAAGTAATAATAAAATATGAAAAACGACAAAAAATAAACAGTCAATATTATAGATGTTGGTAACTCTCCCGGTTAAACCAAATGTTATATAATAAGGCCACAAAATTTAAATTTCAAATTAATGCATACAAAAATAAATTAACGGGGTGGAAAACGATCTTTCAGTAAAACGGTATGTCATCAACGGTTAGCTATAATTAAATATATTTTGTAAATACACTTTTTGTGGTCTACGTTGTATCTGCCGCACACCTAAACCCCAAATTTGCAGCAGAGCTATCTTTAGTATTAAACGATCGTGCTGCGCATCTGTATCTCCAACAGTATGATTCGTGGCATAAAAATGAACCGCCTTTTTTCACTCTTGAATTCTGAAAACAAAAACATTTTTTTAATATCAACAATATATAAAACACTTTATTTGCATAGGATGTTTACAATTACGTTAAAACCTAACTTGACCTATTTAACATTGAAGTCAAAAAATCGATTAAATTAAAACACTATAATACGAAAAAATTGGCTAATATCGTGAGACGACAAAAATAATTGGTCGTGGACGCGTTTTTACCTTACTTTTATACATGTACTTTTTTAAAATTGTTCATCTTAATTATTTATTTGTAAGAAAAATCACCAGTACGTTTAAACAAAAATTACCTTACAATTAAGAGGCTATTGACTATAAGGAAAAAGAAACAAATTCGTAAGATTAATTTTATGATTGATTTTAGTTCTTGAGTGCCCCAATATGAAATTTCTAGTGCTAGTGCTATTAACTTTAGGCTTGCGTATTTTAAAACGAGATTAATTTGTCATTATTGTATAAATTCCAAATTATTTCTCAATCTATGCATGTTTAGCAAAAATGTGTAGGGGTCTTTTTTGTAGGGAATAAAATTTCCTATCGAAATGACCTTCTAAGAAAACTTTTCCGTTGCAAAATTAATGCAAAAATTTAAAAACTCAAAAAATCGCACCTTTTTTCTTTTTTTTATATCTTTCTTCGTAACTTTTTTTTTTGGGGCAAGGTGGGTATAGGCATTGCTGCAGAGAAAGAAAAGCTGATGTAAAAACCTTTTGCGTAGCTAGAATTATTTTCATTAAAATTTGACAGAGACATGTTTTTTAAATTTTTTAACTTTTGTCAATTTTTCTTTTATATAAGATTATTTTTATCTTTTTTTAACATAAAGTATTCTTATTTAAAAAAATGCTTCATAACGTTATTTTAATAATAAAATATAGCTTAATAATGCAACATAAACACTTTCAGTTTTTGGTAAATCTGTAAATGTTTTATAGTAAATCATCATTATAGTTATATATTAGTAAAAACTCCATTTTTTAATAAAAAAGGTAAAAGTAGGGAAGCCCGGGATGCTAAATTTGCAGTTACTTGAGCGTCATGGGGACCTATTGGATTGTAAAGATTAGGTTCTAAAACAAAAAAAGTTTATGTTAAGTTTTCCATTTCAGTGGGGAAAACAGCGTGTAAAATTTTTTAAAAATGTAAAAAGAACAGTTTCATGGAAATACACGAGCGCGTTAGATATTAATAGTGTATACTTGCTTTGTATTTCTGATAACCGATAGATATTAATCTGACGATTAAATAGTGGACGTGGCTGAGAAGAGCGGTAAAAAACAAAAATAAAAAGAGTTATTCGAGCATGTCAGACATTGAAAGGGAACGTTTAATACACTCAAAACAGTGTTCGATTTAAATTACTGACGATTTGGACGTTACCTACCCTCATGACTGATTTTTGAAAATGTTAAAAAAAAACATGTTAAATACTCGAACGTGAGATTTTTCTACGGTGGGTTCAACTCGATGTCTGAGTCGCCTTAAATGATGATCTGACAATTATGTAAAGGGGTATTGGTAATCAGACACTTTAAAAAAAAATTAATGTGACAGTTTTGGAAGTTACCTACACTCATGACTGATTTTTGAAAATGTTAAAAAAAACATGTTAAATACTCGAGCGTGAGATTTTTCTACTGTGGGTTCAACTCGATGTCTGAGTCGCCTTAAATGATGATCTGACAATTATGTAAAGGGGTATTGGTAATCAGACACTTTAAAAAAAAATTAATGTGACAGTTTTTGAATAAAAGATTTTTTTTGTTACTTCTGCTTATTACTGGATATAATAAAAAAAAGGTACATACATATATATAATAAAATATTATTAAAGAAAAATTATTCAATCTTCATCATCACTGAATTTGTCTTCGAGATTGGTTGTGGTTAGTTGTGGTTAGTTGTGAATAATATTGGTGCGCATTCGCAATGGCCGGAATTATTATTTACTTTTAGAAAATAATGAAATAGTGGTTGTTTGTTTATACAAAACCTGAAAATATATACTGTTATGGGCATACATAAATATATTTAAAATGAGACATTTACATTTTAGATTTAAAATATAAAATTCCATAACTCAATTTTCCCGTTTAAGTAAGGTGGCAACATAAGATATCGGGTGGGCGATGTTGCCAACGTTTCAGTGACACCCCCCCTGGAGAGAGTAAGAGATTGGAAAAGAGTGAGAAGGAACGAGGGGCGCGAAGTAGGCCCATAAAAAACCGTCAGATTATATGTTTTTCGTAATCCTGATAGAATTTCTTCAAAATAAAAAAATAATAATAATAAACGCGCCCGAGTATTTCGAGGTGACGTTTTTTTTACAACTTTGTGACTTTCCCATTTCCTTATGTCATGCTCAAATGGTCAGATTATTGAAATATACACTTTTCTGGATGTACTTAACTCACCTGTTCTTAATTTGACGCGCTCGAGTTTTTCTGAGGATATATTTTTTTTACTAATCTGACGGTCTACCCTCAACGCATCCCACTATATTAAGGGTTCATATTTGATAGGGGTACATTCCAGGGTGCAACGTTTCTCTCTATATGATTTTCTGACGCGCTCGAGTAACACACAACATCCCCGCTTGAGCACCCTTACTATGATAACAGTTTATTAAAATTGTCTAAAAACTATTGGACATCAAGAGAAATGTCTATTTCATGGTCTGTATCTTTGTTTATGCCCCTCTCAGATAGTTCAAGATCGCTTGCATTTTTAAAATTTACCCTTACGCACTTTTCACATAAAATGTAACATTTAATACTAAATTTCCTGCATCCACAATTTGCTTTACAACCTTTTGAACATTTACAAGCTAGTAGAAATGGACATTAAGCCATTTATTAATTTAAAAGAAAATATGTTACAAAACAACTTTTTTAAATAAAAATACTTTTTCTTTATAAAACATAAAATTTAAAAAGTCATGTCTGTCAAAATTTGATGAAAATACTTTTAGTTACGCTTATTTTAAAGGTTTTATTTAACATCAGCTTTCTTTTCTTTAAAGCAATGCCTATGCCTATCTGGCCTCAGAAAAATGTTGTGGGCAAAAATCTAAATAAATAAAATAAGGCGTTTTTTTTTTAAATTTGTTTTTGTGTTTATGTTGCAACAAAAAGGTTTTTTTTTAACTTTGATATCATTCCGATATGAAATGTTATTGATTAGAAAAGTTCTCTACATATTTTTGCTGAAAATGCATAAATTTAGAGATAATTTGGAATTTTTAAAATGATGACAAATTGACGCCGTTCTAAAAAACGCAAGCCTGAATTTAATAGCACTTTGTATTTTTTTCATATTTAGGCACCCAACAACCATATTCAATAATAAAATTGTTCTTACGAATTTGTTTCCCATTCAAAGTGATAGTCAATAGCCTATATTATCATGGTTTCGTTTTTAAATCCGCTCCGAGACGCATGGTTGCGAATTTGAAAATATATATATATATATATATATATATATATATATATATATATATATATATATATATATATATATATATATATATATATATATATATATATATATATATATATATATATATATATATATATATATATGTATTTACTAAACCTTGTTCCCTCCAAAGTAATTATATACTACACGTACTTCCCTCATATATACCTGACTTACCTCCGAAAACGGAGGCAAGAAGGGAATCGCATAATATTTTACTGACGGTCATTACAAGGTCTTCTCTGTCCATCTGCAAAAAAATGCATGGAAGTAACTCGGCATTATAATTAAACTTACAGTGGGTCGCTGAGTTCAGCAGTTTGCCGCTGGCGCTAGTGTAGCTTTTATATCTAGAAACATGTCGATCGTACTTCCTTCCTGGTTCTATATGAATAGATACCGAACATAGTTTCCTCCTTTAATGCTTGAGATTTGGCAACATTGCACAAGTTTTAATGCGTAAATAACAGAAAATTTTCAGCACATTTTCGGTTCTTGTTTTCGTGTGGTGTTTGGGCAGTGGATGGTTTAAACATATTAAAGAATTAAATAAAATGAGTGGAAGTGCTAGAAGTAAGTTATTATTAAAAATGGCTCAAGTCATGTCAACAGGTAAGTCAATTATGTTATAAAATAATTTCTCCATTTTAATACCAATGTTATTTTCGGCATAGTTGTAAAAATTATTCCCAATATTTTTGAACAATTTTAATGTCTTTGTTAATTAAATTTAAGTTCAAAGCTAGCAATTTTATCTTTTAAAAAATAACAGTCCTTTTTACATTCTTTATATACTAGTAACACTTGTCATAATATCCTACTTTGCACACGATGACAATGCAAATTCTTAATAAGATAAAAAATGATTTGTAAACACTTCTCCAAATTTATGGGGCATACGGAAAAATATCACGAGGAATTTTACGAGTAAGTTTATTTTCGCATTAATTCGGACTAAAAATGTTACAAATAACTAAGGGTAATGTAAACACGGTCAAAATACTACGATTTAAAAAAAATTTTAATTCTAAAGTTAATTGTAGAGAAGACACAGGGTTTTAAAACAAAAATTTGATTTTCCATTTATTATTATTTCCTGTTTGTTAGATTTTGGTAACAAAACTGGTAACAATGGCCTTTTTTGAGTGATATTCAGATTTTTTTGTTTTTTTTTTTGAATTATTAAATAGTATGACGCCATGTTTTCAATGGCCACTGCAATACTTTTATACTATTTATCAACAAATCTGGATTTCCTTTTCAACTAAACCGCCGGCCACTTGAACTTCTTGAAGAAAATTCTACTCTGATTAAAATATAATAATTATAAAATCATATCTTTTCGCTGTTTCATACATATTAACAATTATGTATTATTCTTTTTAACTAGATGACGATAAAATAAAAAATGACGAAACGTGTAAAGACGACTGCAATTGTGATGTTGTATCTGGTACTGATTCATCACCAAAAAGCAAATTATCTATGGAGGTAAAATATATGTTTTTCTATATCAAATATATGTAGGCGAAAGGTTTTTTTTAATCCGAAAATTTCTTATTTCTGAAACTCAAAATGTTACTTTATTTTTCTTTAACAATAATAATGTCTTTTCTAGACTGGTGTAAAACCACGTTTTTATTTTGATACTGACGGGTCTATATGGTATCCAACTTTAAATATAAATGAAACAGATGAAACTGCATATAATAATAACAGAAATTCTCCTAAGCAGTTAGAAAAACGTGATATTGTTTATGATTACTTAAGCAAATTTCCAGAAGGAGAACCTGAAAAAACTCTGGATATATATGACTTCTCAGAAATATCACCTGAAATGGAAATTCAAAAACAATTACAATATGATAGTAACGTTAACTATCGGAAAGGAAAAACGGTTCCAATATCCTTAGATTATAATAATACTGGCTGCGAAAGTGGAAAGGCATATTCATATACTGATACAGCAGCAAAATCTTCTCATGCAGAAATAAGCACAACTAGCTGCAGCAAATATATAAACATTAGTCTTATTGAAAACCAAAGAAGCATTACAGAATTAGCTGAAAGTAGTAGCAACTTTTCCGACGAAGATAGTCGGGATAAAGAATTTGATGTTAACATGCTCACAGACCGTTCTGATACAAGCAGCGATGAAAGTTTCTGTGAAACGGAGCTTTTTAATTTACCATTAATTAAATCGAGTAGAAAAGATAATTTGAAAAATGTTCAAAACCAGCCACTATCAGAGGAATTAAAAGAACAGGTATAGTGTATCGTTTTAAATACACAAATCATTCTTTTTGTATATCTATTTATTATAACGATAAAAAAACAGAGCTATTAAACTCTTTAGGATGTCGAATAGATCTATTTTTAACATAAATAATGCCTCTAGTAGCATTAAGGTGCATTTAAGACTTTTTAACAATATATGGAAGTATAAATAATTAGTTGGAGTGGTTCGGAAAAATATAAGTGTATGGAATTGACAGAACCCCTTTAAAAATATTGTTAATATTATTATTTCAAAAACTTATGTGCTTAAAACACTATGCATGTTTACATTTTATTTTCTTTGTTTTTAGCGAAAAAACTACTATAATAAAAGAGTTCGTTGCAAGTTTTGCGATGAAGATATAAGCTCAAGGAATTTTGTAAGACATTTGATAAGACATCATAATCATGAAAATGAAGTCAAAAATATTTTACAACTTCCAGTGAAATCAAAAGAAAGAAGCTCGAATTTTGTCCTTTTTTGAAAGGAACCATTCGTCCCAAGAAACAATTAACAGATGACAGTAAAATAGAATATTATCCATGCGCATATTGTAAAAATATATATTCTAAACGTTTTCTAAATCGGCATGCCAAAATGTGTGTCATTAAGAAAAAATCTGAAAACAACACAATATATAAACAGACAGCTCTATCACAAACGGCAGTTGCGTGTGCTCTAGATACAGCTGATATCATTTCTAAGCTTGAAATAAAGGAACAGGTATCCATAAAATACTTTTTAGATATCCTTTACCCATTGCTACTATACACTATCACAAGTTTTACTTTACTTATTATTTTCGGTATAGTTTTAGAAAATAAAGCGATATTTAAATTGTGCCTATTTTTTACTCTAATAGGCAATATTTAATATGATTTAGGAAAACTGTAGAATCAAAATTAACAAGAAGCTAAAATGTTAGTCAGACAAGTAAAGTATATAACTAACAGGATTAGTCATTGAAAATGTAGTGCTACAAAATATATAAAAAATATATATAATTATTATTTGCAAAAAATATAAAAAATAAAAATATTTTACACAATCGTAATTAAGGAGCAAGTTTTTCCACCAAGAAACCGTTAATTCAAATCAGTATTAAATTTCTAATTATTTATCTAAGAAGAAAACATTGTTTTAATTATACACTGTTAATCTAGAAAATCTTTTATGTGAGTAAAAAGATTTATTTCTCTTAATTTTATTTTTGCATGATTAAATAAAAAAAAGTAGATACTCAAAATTTTCTAATAAATTAAGTTTTTTTTAGGTTTTTGACATGATGAGAGGAGATGAGATATCTTTTGTTGCTAAAAAGGATCTGCTTATAGTTCATTACGGTGAATCATATCTAAGATCTCAAAAAAGGGAAAGAAAGGAATATAGCTGTAGCAATAAAATGCGGGAACTGGCACGATTGTTAATTACCTATAGGACGCTTGTGAATGACAGTAGTATCCCATTTAAAGATATTATTCATCCAGAAAAATTCGATATAGTTGTTTCGGCCACAAAAAAGCTAGCGGGATTTGATCCAGTTAATAAAACTTATGAAGTACCTAGTATCGCATTACATATGGGAACTGCATTAAAAGTCGTCTCAGATGAATTAGTTCATTTGATTTTAAAAGGTAGTCCAGGTTTCTTATGCGAGTCAAAAGAAAAAATGTTGGCATGGCAAAAACATATAAAAACTTTAAAAAACTTGTTGAAACAAGGTGGAACATTGATGTTTCGTCGGTGGCGTCGAAAGATTTAATCGAAAAACGCTGGCAAAAGCCACTATTGGTGCCACTAGTAAATGACGTAAAAATATTCAGGGAAAAAACAATACAGTTAGCAACAGAATGCGAAAAATTATTTCTAAATAATACAGATACAGAAGATACCTATAAACTTTTAGTTTATTGTGCACTATCTTTATTAATACTCTTTAACAGACGGAGAATCGGTGACGTCCAGTATTTAAAAATTAAGGATTATTTATCTGAAAAGAAAACCAATTTTCAAGATTTTGAGTCCACTTTATCTGATGGGGAAAAACTGCTTACCCGAAGTTACAAAAGAGTTGTTAATGGTGGAAAAGGATCTCGCGCTGTTGTAATTCTTGTGCCGGAATTATTACAACGATTTATTAGCACATTACTTGAAAAAAGAAATAAATATATATCTTTGGAAAATAATTATATTTTTGCTATTCCAAAAAGCAAGCTTAAATGGGCACAAGGAGATGTAGCTATGAGACACCTTTTAAAAAAAATAAACCTGGAAAATTCTGCAGCTATTTCAAGTAATAAACTTAGAAAGCATATAGCTACGACAATGCAAATTCTCAATATGACGAAAAATGATTGTAAACAGTTCTCCAAATTTATGGGGCATACGGAAAAAACGCACGAGGAATTTTATGAGTAAGTTAATTTTCGCATTATATTGTACTAAAAAGGTATGTTACATAAAAACAATTGTAATGCGCCTCTTCTTAAAAGAAAAAAGAACTACAAATTAAGTTATAAATATACTTAATTATTTTTAATTCATAAAACAGGTAAATAGGGTTAGTACAATTAATTATTTTAGCATATCAAATATATTCTATAACTATAGCATTTTAATTTCCTCTGAAAATTTATCTCATCTTTTTTTTGCCTTACCAAATAACTACGTATTGGTTTAATGTAGGAATTATTAAATATTTAAAAGAATGCATTCTATTCCATTATTTGATAAATAACTTTTAGATTACCACTGGACATCTACCAGACAGCAAAAGTTGTTAAACTTCTTGTTATGATGGAACAAGGCATACCAACAGAGCATCAGGGAAAGTCCTTATCCGAAATTGATATTAACATTCACAACGAATTTATTGATGATCATAGCCAAGGTAAATATTTTATCTAAAAAACTGACCATAAATCAATAAAAACCGCCATTTTTTCGGTGTCATATGCACCGTAACATTAGCACCTATTTTGCGTATAGTACATCTATCTATTATTATTTTCAGAACTAGACCAGAAAAAACATAAATCTGAGCCGAACACAAATGAAAAACAAAGTATGTTTCTGAACGAAGTCTCGATTTAAAATAAAGTATATTATGGTATTTTAAATTTTGTTTCTTTATTACTTTGTTTAAATTTAAAATTTATTATTATTTTCAGAAATAAACCATATTCTTGGCCTTAACACACAAACTAATGAAGCTGAGAATAAATTAAATGGTAGGCATATCTATTACCAATAGAAATTTAATATTTATAAAAAATTTTACTTTAAAGGAAAGTGACGTAATCAGAGTTCAGAAATAAAAATAATATCCTATAATTACATTTTGGTGTTGGTATTTATGACATTAATTCGATAGAAACATTTTATTTAAAGAATTGCATGTTTTCTTATTAAATTTGTTTTTATTTTAGAACTGGAGTCCACGAAGAAATTTTTCTTAAAAAAACCTGAACCTGAATTGAAAAAACGAGGTATGTTTCTAAATAAAATTTATTTATTATAAAATACACAGTATGTCAAATCTTTGCTCATTGGTGACATTGTTTAAATATACTTTTTAAAAATTATTAATAAGACATTTTTGTTTATGTGTTATCATTAATATATTTTATTTACGGCCGAGTGATGATCTCCTTGCTAACGCTAACAATGAACTTAACAATGAACTAATGTAACAAAGAGGTAAAAATAAACAAGTTTGACAACAGAGCAGAACCTAAAAACGTAATATATTTGTCAAAATAAAAAAAAATGTTTGAAATTTTGGGTTTAAAATTTCCTGAACATATGGAAAAATATTAAAAAATATTAGGTACCTAATTAATTTTTTACATCTCTAATCAATTAATCCCAAACGAAATTATTTGTTGACAATTAGTTGACATTAAATAATAATAAATGTGCTTTGTTGTCAATGTTTCTTATTTTTACCTCTTTGCTACTTTAGTTCATTGCTAGCCAAAAACTATAATTTGTACTATTTTAGTGATATGTAATCAAAACATAAATATCACTTTTGTTCACTGCATTTAGTAAACTTTTCTTTTTAGGTTGGTCAGCTAAGGAGATAGCACTGATTGAAAACCATTTTAAAGAATATATAGAGAAGAGATGTTACCCATCCGGTTTGGAAATAAAAAAATTTATTGAAAAAAATAATGTTCAACGAACGACATCAATTATAAAATCAAAAATACAACACATTATTAATCGAAAAAATAACTATCTTTTAAATATCTGTTTTTTTAATGTGTATTTATTTAGTTATAGTATTGCGTTTTGTATTTTTGGGGATTTCGGTCAATTACTATTGGAATTAAAACACGAAATTCATTGACGTTTCTGTTTATTTCGTTAAACCATCCTTAGAATATCTACAAAACTAATTCTCTTTATGAATTCTAATACAATTTTCCGCCAATTAAACACATATATAAGAAAAAAAAAAAAAAAAAACAAATACAAGAGGTATAGCAGAGAAAATACGGATAAAAAGAAAACACAATATTAATAAACACTTACCATCTTAATTATTTCATTTACAAAAAATTTAACAAACAGCACTGTAACGACTATATTTTTGTTTCGTGCTTAAGGTTGGACTAAACTATTTTAAATTTTCTAAAGCTACATAAGTACCTGGATGTTGGATTTTCCAACGGTTTAGTATACAGATGTTTTTTTTTACATATGTGTTTAATTGGCAGATAATTGTATAAGAATTCAAAAAGGAAATTAATTTTGTGTATATTCTGAGGATGATTTAATGAAATAAACCGAAAAGTCAATGAATCTCGTGTTTTAATTCCAAAAATAATTGACCGAAATCCCCGAAAACAACTAACTGGATAGTGTTTGTTCAAACATATTATTCAAAAAAGTTAACTACATTTGCCATACTTTTTTTGTATAAAGCTTTCAAGTAATACATGCATTTCATTTAAATAACGCCAGCACAAAAAATAATATATGTAATGTTTTATTTAAATCGAAATAAAAGTAACAGTTACAATGTTGTGGCATTGTTTATTTTTCCGAAAAGAATACCCCGTAGAATATCAGATATAAAAATATAATCGGCGTAGAAAATAAGGCCTTTTTCGGGTAAGGTACTAAGGAATTAGGGTTTTAAAAGTTAAAATTTATTTTTGGTGATAAAACTGCACACAGACCGTCCACTAAACATTTGGATTTAGGATTAGCATAAGTGCAAACCACATGCAAAATTTTATCTTTTTTTGGTTAAAACGTTTTTGAGTTAGAGGGCAAACAAACCGACGACCGACAAATCAATAACCCGAATTAATTCGAAAACCATATTTTTCGTGACCTGGCGACCCCAAAAGGTTGATATTGGCAAACACCTGTATATACAATTTTTTTGCTATAAAAATAGTTTTAAATCGTAAATTTAATCTATATTATTGGGAAAGATTCATGTATTAAAGAGTCCTTGTTAGGTTCTTAAGAACAAGGACTCTTCAACAATACTTCTCTTTTGTAAAGTAAGTAAACAAAGGCAAAACAAAAAACTTTCCTAATGTAATTAAAAAGTTACTTGATTAATTTAGTTTCAGGTAAAAAACCTATGCTTAACATGTATCGTCCGGAAACAACTACCTCCTTATAAAATGTTACGGTTCGCAACATTATTCCTTTTTTTTACAAAAGAAATAGGTAAAATTTAAAAAACTAAAGAATAATTTCAAACTTAATGTCATAAATTTTTATCATATTTGTAAGGATTTTTAGTCTATTTTTCAGAAATCTAATACCTAATTTTGGTCTCAGTATTTTAAAATATTCTGTACAAAAAATCCTATCCTAATTTTTTATTTACTAAAATCTTGTTTCTAGAATAGGACATAAACCAATTTTAATAAGTACGCTTTCTTGTTACCAAACGAATTAAAAACTTTTTTTCAAAATTTTACTGTTTTTAATTTGAATACTTATATGCAAATGTATATATTTGCTTATTTTTATATAACAACCGTTCTACCCTCCATTTATTTGGCAACATTGTTGGAGGTAAATTGGTTATCGGATTAACATCTCAGTATATATTAATTGGAGGAACAAAGAATGTTATTTATCTAAAAGATATATACAATTTTTTTTGAATAAAGTATTACCCCTCTTATGAAAAACCTATTAAATAAGTTCCCTCTGCCCATATATGCAAATATTTCAGATATATCTTAATGCAATATACCGGAGGCTGGTCCGCCTTTAGTTTTATGTGGAGGGAACAAAGATATGTGTATATATATATATATATATATATATATATATATATATATATATATATATATATATATATATATATATATATATATATATATATATATATATATATATATATATATATATATATATATATATATATATATATATATATATATATATATATATAGATATAGATATATATGTTTACATAAATTATATTAAAATGTTTATTTTTTAACACCAAAGATACAGAAACTTAAACCTTTATTTATAAAATCTTTTAAATTAACTATTTAAAGCATGACAAATTATTTAAAAAAAAATGTTATATTTTCTGGCACAGTATTCGGTCGACTAATCAGCACGCGGAGCGCGAGATAAACGGTATACCCCTGTTTACTTTCTCTCTTCTCGCATGCTAGTTCGCACCAAGCGGCAAGGCTGCCTCCAGCAGAAATATTCTCAATGCATATCGTTTATGGTAAAACCTTAAAAGCATTAAAGATTGAATGTATATATATATATATATATATATATATATATATATATATATATATATATATATATATATATATATATATATATATATATAAATATATACAAAATATGTAACTCCGTTTTAACGACAGTTAACAACAGAAAAACCAAGGGTCTACTTAAAAGACATATATCAATGCCTTTCGGTGAGATATTAAAATCTCACTCTTTGACGTCGTGCTAAAATCACATTTAGCAAATCGACATCAGTATTTACCGGAGTGGGTATATAATGATGAAAAATAGGAAAAATTTCTACTGTCACGGTATGTACAAATATGTAACTCCGTTTTAACGACAGTTAAAAAGCAGACATCCTGATTTTTCTGTTGTTCCCTGTGACTCTCTCCCTAGACGCGTTTCGCTTGCCTAACAGGACTTTTCAATAGGGCTGTAGCGAGTGCACAGTTAACAACAGAAAAACCAAGGGTCTACTTAAAAGACATATATCAATGCCTTTCGGTGAGATATTAAAATCTCACTCTTTGACGTCGTGCTAAAATCACATTTAGCAAATCGACATCAGTATTTACCGGAGTGGGTATATAATGATGAAAAATAGGAAAAATTTCTACTGTCACGGTATGTACAAATATGTAACTCCCTTTTAACGACAGTTAAAAAGCAGACATCCTGATTTTTCTGTTGTTCCCTGTGACTCTCTCCCTAGACGCGTTTCGCCTGCCTAACAGGACTTTTCAATAGGGCTGTAGCGGTGCACAGTTAATATATATATATAATATATATAAGTTTTTATATATATATATATATATATATATATATATATATATATATATATATATATATATATATATATATATATATATATATATATATATATATATATATATATATATATATATATATATATATATATATATATATATATATATATATATATATATATATTAATTAAAATTATTTTGAAATATACAGGGTGACCCATAAAAGAAGTACAAATCAAAGTTATATTTTTTCTTATGGAACACCCCATATTTTTTAAATTTTTTAGATACTATAGACCAAATAAAGGCAAGTTATTGTTATAATTCCTATACCTAAAACTGACCGTTTCTGAGAAATTTAGAGAAATAAAAAAATACACACCATAATTTAAAAATTGTTTACACCCCGTAACATAAAAGGAGCTGCTCGTAATTAAATTTACTGCTTAGCTATATATTATACAGAGTGGTGAAAAAAATTGCCTCAAAGTTTTGGACATACATTTTATTAAATAACTTCCTAAAGTTAAATGGAACACCCTGTATTTAGTGTCCTATTTTGACGCAGAACTAGATTTCCTTTAAAACTATATTAGGGTTTCCTATACCTATCTCTTCTGCTTTTTATGCAAAAGACGTTTTTATATTTGACTTATGAATAGTTTCTTTATCTTAAAAATGGAACACCCTGTACTGTAATTAAAAAACCTTTTTATTAAGGACCACGTAGATTTGCTAAAAGCACAAGTTTAAATTTTTGAAAATCTGAAGCAAAATGCGGCAAAAGTAAAAACTCCAATTTATTGCCATTTTTAAAATATTAAAGCATTCTTGAAAAGGAGGATCAAAATATAGTAAAAGGTACACCTATCTTAATTGTTGGGACGAAATATGTTAAAATGCCCTTATTTTTTAGCAAATGTATTGGACTTTATGGTAAATTAAATCCCAAAATAATATTATAATGGGGTCAATAAAAATATACATTTTAATATGACTGTCACCAAAGGTACGATTATATTTATATTTTTTAATAATAGTAGGCTTTGACCTAGATGACGTTTATTATTACTTGCAAACAAAAAATATTTGACAGTGACACTTGCTAATCAAACGATTATCATTGATTAAGCTAGTTTAAAATTATAATCGTTTTGAATGATTGTTACATTTTAATTAGTTAAAATAAGGAAGATAAAATGATTTTGGTAATCGGTGAGTGTCAAGAAATTTGTTTATTTGCATTAAAAGTGTATGCCCAAAGGTATATATTCTAACAGGCGTCATCCTATACTGTACAGGGTGTTCCATTTTTAAGATAAAGAAATAAATCATATGTCAAATATAAAAACGTCTTTTGCATAAAAAGTAAAAGAGATAGGTATAGGAAACCCTAATATAGTTTTAAAGGGAATCTAGTTCTGCGTCAAAATAGGCCACTAAATACAGGGTGTTCCATTTAACTTTAGGAAGTTATTTAATAAAATGTGTGTCCAAATTTTAAGGAAATTTTTTTCACCACTCTGTATAATATTGAGGTAAAACTTTTATGTAATAGTTAACTTAAACCCTTAAGCTAAGCAGTAAATTTAATTACGAGCAGCTCCTTATATGTTACAGGGTGTAAACAATTTTTAAATTATGGTCTGTATTTTTAAATTTCTCTAAATTTCTCAAAAACGGTCATTTGTAGGTATAGGAACTATAACAATAACTTACCTTTATTTGGTCTATATTATCTAAAAATATAAAAAATATGGAGTGTTCCATAAGAAAAATATAACTTTGATATGTACTTCTTTTTTGAGTCACCCTGTATATTTTAAAATCATTTTAAAATATGCTCCCCACAGACCAACATATGACTGTGCTAAAAGTTTTTTGCCAACTCTTTTCATTTCTCCTAGAAAAACCGAAGCGAATGTGGTGTGGGCCACTCTGTATATATAATATAAATAAGAAAATAATAAATTAAGCAGATTTCTTACAAATACTTCTTAGTGCTTTATCTGGTAGAATCATTATAAAAACAAATCCTATATAAAACTGTCAACATAAGAATAAAAATCGATAAGGTGGTTTATTTAAAAAGCAATAAAAATTCGTGGTTTCCCTTAGTTCTAGAAACAAGGAGCATTACGATATACAAAACCTATAATTACCTCAGGATCGCTTTGCCAAGAATCTTGCACCCACTCCCAGACGTTACCAGCCATATTATAAAGACCAAACTTATTAGGAGGAAACTGATCAACAGGGCAAGTAAACACAAAGCCATCTTCCGCGGTATTTAACTTAGGAAAATCTCCCTGCCAAATATTTGCCCTAAAATATGTTTCAAATTATGTAAAAGGAGTTACAATATTAACTTTCTGATTTTAATTTTGCGCTATTGGCAAACACCATAACCTATATGTTTAATATTTATAATATAGACGGAACCACACCTACATTTTGGATATTTTTAAGTTATTTGTCTATACTACTTTAATTTGCTTTGTTGTATGTTTTTCAAAAAAAAAAAACGGGTTACTGAGATGTGAGTGTGGTTTCTGGGATCTTGCTATATCGAATTTTTTTTTAAATATACCATAATTCGAGCCTTTTTTAAAGCTCTCAAATACTTAAATATCGATTATTTTGCACAAACTTTATTTTTAAAAGTTAAAAAATACAATATAAACTCATAATAGGGACAAATTTGTAAATATGTTAATTCAATAGAAATTGTTGACTGTCGATGAGCTAGATATTTCAAAAAATAAACAGAGGTCTTTTTTACGGATTTATTTTAGCCAATTTTCCAATTTGGCAAAAAGAAACAAAAAAATAATAATTTAGAGTATATAAAAAATAGATTGCATATTCTTATAACTTTCAGAGAGTAAACGAGGTGCACCGAAATCGCAAAACGGAGTATAATAACGCTTTTATTAAAATTAGGTGTAGTACTTGAAAATAGAATGACAATCAATTAACACAAAAAAAATTCACGTGGACTATACATAATGAAATCTTTGGAATGCACAAAAAATCAATGTAATGGATTGTAAAATTCGAAATAACTCTAGATCAACTAACTGTAGAAATCCTAAGGCTAGTATGACCAGCAATTAGCCCACAAGCTTTCTTTTCGATTTTATACTTATTTTTTTTGTAATGATTAGTGGATTTTATGGAAGTGGTATTTTTTCGGAGAACCGGCATGTTTACCTTTAGCAAAAATCAATTCAGACTGATATTTTTTAGTTTATTGATTCTGAATTATCTTGAACAGGGCAGAACAACAAAGGGTATGTTTGTAAATCTTTGCAATCTTATGACAACTTAAATCACAATTTTCTTTAACAAAATTAGAAATGAATGGTGTTAAAAGTTTTGCCCTTAAAGACATTGCATTTAGGTCATTGAACACCACGAGTAGTCTTAAAAAAAGTAACTGTATAAATACTAAATAATACAATGGGATGAGAAGCCCATATTAGGCCAACACTGTTTATCATATTTATCAATTATTATGTACATTTACATTGTAGGAAAAGTCGGGTCCCATCTTCTAGTCTTACAGACTGATATATTAGTGCCATAAAAGGAAATTTCAGAATTAATTCTTAATGCATTAAAAGTTCTTCAGGATACCAAGAAGTGGTTTCCAAGAAACAAACTGCTTTTAAACAACTAAAAACCTGATATTACCAAAAATTTGCATATTATCCAATTAATACTAACTTTTAATGTTTTACAAATTCGATTTATTTCAACTAAAATGATAAGAAAGGGTACGTAACACAGTCATAGACTACTATTTAATAAAATGTAGGTATTTGCTATAATTTATTACCTATTACTTATGAAACAAATAGGACTATTATTTTAGGACAGGGACAAAACTAACCAAAACTATTATTTGTACCAAAACGATGTAATATATTGCTTTATTTATTTTTATTTTTTTAATCCAGGCTAGTGATAGCAAACCTTTCCAAGAAGAGCATCTATTAAGACCAAAACAAAATAAATCGAAAAACAAAACTTAATTTTACTAGGTGAAACGTTCTTATTTTAATATTTACCAGTGTTGTCCTTTAGGATTAAGTTTATTTCCCCAAGGATACAATTTTTGCTTTAAGCCTCCTCTACATGCCATTTCCCATTCTGCTTCTGTTGGTAGTCTTTTGCCCAAGTATTCACAATAGGTTACTGCATCATTCCAGGATACGTGTGTGACAGGATGGTTCATTTTATCTAAAAAAACGTAAATTCAAAAAGTATATTCTAAAAAATGAACATTATCAGAAACCTGCTACAAAAGTGTCGGTCGTAAGTTTTACGTCTAACGACAACAGGAGAACGCAAATTTAATTAAATTCGGCACAAAAATTGATTGAATAAAGTTTTTAATGATATTATGAGTCATGTGATAATGAAGATGATAAAATTTGTTCTGCTTACATCCTCAGTTTGACAAATAGAAACCGATTTATCTAAGTTAACACAGGCCAACACGTTTATTTCAGATTCCTCGCCTAAATTTGTAAATCTTGACTCGTCAGACAACGATTAAGGTTATTATTATCTGCATAGTTATTCATAAACCATTTGCAGTACATCAGTCGTCTATTAGAGTTATTTTCGCCCAAATGGTGATGTTTTTGGTATTTAAAAGACTTAAAGCCATGTTAGGTCCTCAATTTGACGAATAGAAACCGATTTATCTGAGTTAACACAGGCCAAAACGTTTATTTTAGTTTCTTGCTTATTATAAACCTATGTTCTCCATTATCGGATCTGGAAGTTTCTTTAAATAATCTATAAGCCATGTTAAGACATTTTTGGAATGTTGAGGGCGATCGGGATATCGCTGCGCATAGACTTGTTTAGCTCTTCTTTTAATGTATATACATTCTCCATAAATAGACCTTTTCATCACAATTTTGTTTGTGCGCATGCGTCAGTATCGGCCATTTTTTTTTGTACTGTTTTTTTTTGTAAACAAGTATGTTAAAGTACCTGTAAACACATAATTAAAATATAATATTCTAAAGAAAGTATAGTTATTGAAAAAAGAAATACGAAAATAAAGAAAAATGTACCTCAGTTAGCAATTTTTTTTTAATCGATTATTATTATGATATCTGTACGAAAAGGAACAATGAAGCAGTGTTGTTATGGAGCATGTCAGAGTGATACACGCTATAATAATATTTTTGTTAATAATTATATTTCGGTAGGTAATGAAAATCGATTGACATCTTTAATTACAATAAAATTATAGATATTATTTGTAGGTACAGTAAACAAGTAATGATGTCTAACCTCTTAGTCAACTGGCTTTTTTTTCCTTTTTGTGGACGTCCATGACATTTGAGCCATCTTTTTAATTGCGTACAATTATGGGCTTCGACAGAATTATAAATAAGTAAAGCACCATCAACGATTTTTTTCTAATGATTGATTCAATTGTGGAGATAATACTGCGTTCCCAGCCATTGTTGAACAAAACAGTACGAAACTTTTGAATTGCCGCTTATTCAACATGGCGGCTGCGCTTGCGCTCATCACATGATGAAAAGGCCTATGAGTAGCATATCAACATTTTTAGTAAATTCACTTTATTATTTAAATGGAGGCACATTGTCATTATCATTTGCAATGAGCCTGGAGAAAGCATTTGGCATAAGCGTGGCATCATAAACGCACATTCTAAGGTTCTGCCTAGCGATGAATGAACCTCTGTACTCGAAACAATAAAATCCACCAAAACCCGGGAAAATGGTTACTACAGATACTATTTTGTCGTAAAGCGTGACTGCCAAGTATCTTTCTGTTTCATTTACTTGATAGTATATTATGATTAAATCTTACTTAATTTATTTCTAAAATTACATCAAAATAAGCTCTACTATTGTATTTTAAACTGTGAATAATATTTGTTATATTTATTACTAAAAAGTATAACACCGAAAAGTAATGATGTCAAAATACTATTTTCTTTTTGGACAGCTACTAATAAAGGCGCGACAACGTGACAACAGCGGATTTTTCGTAGAAGCGTACTTCCGCCACCTTCGCTCGACAGATGACACATTCAATATGGCGTTTTAGTCTAAAGGTTTTTTGTTAATTGGGTAATTTTTGTGACATATGTATAAATTTCAGTTTTGTGTAAGTACTTTAAATAAATTAAAATGGTATGGCAGTGCCAAGTGTGTAAAGTGACGGATATGATTTCTGGATTATCATTTCACAAGTAAGTACAACTATGCTTGTACCATTCTATCGCCAATAATAAACAAAAACATGCTGGGCGCAGCTCTCGATTACGTTTATGAGTAAAATGCTTTCTCTATCTATAAGTTAGCTCATTGATCATTTGTTTATCAAAGCCTACCTAGCCAAAGCCCTTTTAAACAGCAGGTATATTGACCATGGGTAACTTGATATTATTTCTAGCGATTATTGATCAGTATCATTTAGTTTAAAGTACCTTTGGGTAATTTTTTATAATTTTTGATTTTTCGACGTCATGCTTTTGTGGTAGATATAGAATATTTAAAGGTAATATTGGCCAGTAAAAGTTTTAAGCTTCTAAGTAAAACCGTTTTTTTACAGCAGTTAATCAAAATAAAAATTTTAAATTTTCAAAATTAACAAATTTTGAAAATAGGTAAATCCTAAATGTTTTGACATTTTTTTAAGGTTAGTGGTTTTCCTTCAAAATTAAAATTTGTTTGGAAAATAAACAATTTTTAAGATTAAATATCTCAAGAAGCGTTATTATGTAATATAGGACATGCAAGTTTAGTAGTTTTTATGATATGGACCAATACGTGTAGGTGTAAGGCATGCCCTATTGACTATTGATACGCCCTACGGGTATCGCATCAAAAGGAAAATCATCTCAAGACCTTGTCAAATTCAATAAAATCTTTAAATATTTACAACAAAGCTATTAGTACAAAAAAAATGCTGTTTAAAGTTCTTCAGTGTTTGTTCGTTGTCTTTCTTTATAGGTAGTAAGTAAGATGGCGGACGACACGGACGGTGAGTCGGATGCGGAGAAGAAAAATAGTAATACAATCGGAAATAATAGTGGAAAAATAGAAAAAATTAGTGCTACTAACGAAAAAAAAAGGAAAAAGAAGAATTCGATACACAGAAGTTACCTGTTTGGAAATGCTGTGGAAAAACATGTAAAACATTTGTGTGTGTAAACTGCTATGGCCTTCACCATATTAGTTGCATTTCGCGCGGGAAAAAGTGGTTAGACAAACAACAACAAAATAATCTGCTGTGAATTAGAGCTAAACGAGAGTGATAATCCTGAAAAAGATACCAGTAAGCTAATCTTAGAATTACATCTCTTGAGAAGATTAGTTAGCGAAATGGAGGACAAAAACAATATATTGAAGGTAAACAATGGACTATTTAGAAAGAATTTTAACACTTAAAACAGATGAAAAAACATCAACAAGCAACGCTCAACGTGACAACAGAGCTGTTGAAGATCAGGAAGAAGCTGGCCACGCTGTTGCACCTAAAATCAGCGAGGCAGAACAGATGACACTAGTGACCGAGTCTTACGTCGTCTCGGAGTACTCAGAAGTACCAGAAGTAATTTCAGAACGCGCACCAACACTTGTCAACGCCAATAACGTCACCGCGGCTGACAAACGCCAAAATTTTATTAACAACATCAAACATGATTACAATTTTGCAAGAAGAAAGCATCCCCAGAAGGTTGACAGGCAGCAGTCCTATGCTAGTACGGATACAGACTACGATGGCTTTCAGTATCAGAAAAGGCGCCGGTACCATTGTTAAGCCAAAAAGAGAATGGAAATTGCTGAGGTGACACATAACCAAAACGAAAACAACTTCACAGGGGAAGACCGATGTTTATGGTTGTACATAAATCGTGTAAAAAGGTCAGCAGATGATAAAATAATCCACAAGTATATAACAAGTAAACCAGGAGGAAAACAGTGTGATGGTAAAGGAAATTCCTTCCCCACCCCAACAGTTGAAGAGATTTTTGATTGTAGGGCCCATGTCCAAGAAGGATGAACTGTATGATCCAAGTTTCTGACCTAAAAATGTTGGCATCAAAAGATTTAATTTCGAACGACGTAAAGAATTTTTGGTTAGTTCACGATTTTTTTAAAGAGGCAACCCAATAAACATGAAAACTTTCAAGGACTTCAACAGTCCCACAGTTGAAGAATTAAATGTTGCCAATGCTGTAAAAAATGTAAATTCATACTCAAAAATTTTTAATTTGTCAAAAAATGGTTTTAATATGTCTGTAAATAATGAATTTTTGGTAATTATTGCATATACGGTTTTCTTCTATTTTTGGATTATATGGTAAAATTTTTATATAGTCATATTCCAGTGTCCTTAGGGATTGCAAATATACTACCGGAGAAGAGAAATTATGTGTTTTAATATTTTTTATTTTAATTTGAAAATTTAAAATTACCATTGATTTTCTCCATATAATGCGTAAACTCCCCATTATGACAAGGAACGTCAGCGTGCAGTGTTGCCAAATCAGGTCTTTCGAATACATTCCCGCATTTTCACGTCTGAAATATAATTGGGAAAAATAAAAAGCCGCTTTAACTAACCAAAATTAACCATGACCAACTGTTTAGACAAATTCAAGAGCCCCTAGTCGGTCATGGTTAGTTTTGGTAAGCAAAGCAGCTTTTTATTTATCCCAATTATATTTTAGACAGAACCAGAATATCAAAATTTGATGGCCGAAAATTATTAAGTCCGGCAACACTGTTGATACTTATTTTGAATTTGACAATGTAGAAAGATGTGTTATCAGATATTAGATTTATTTCTAACCTATATTTTTTTAAATTTAAATTAAAAGTTGTTTTCCCGATTTTCTGCGTATTTTGTCAATAGATTTCTGTTTCTGTGTGTTATGTTTAACTAAATAATTATCAATTTATACGTTTTTACCCGGCCCAGCACTCAAATTCACTCCAAGATCCAGTAAGTTTATTTGGTTGAAAAAACAAAAATTAAACACAATTTCTCTTCTCCGGTAGTATATTTGCTATCCCAAAGGATACTTAAATGTAATTTTATTAAAAAAAATTCATAAAATCCAAAAATAGCAGAAAACCGTATATGCAATTGTTACCGAATTTTGCACTGCAGAATCTTGCACTGCAACATCCAGTGTCTACGGAATAAAGTTCTTGAGGTGGAGGCTAAGGGCTGGGGGTAAATTGTGCTCTGCTTTGGTGAACACTGGATGGTGGAGGATGAGATTTCTCAAATTGTCTTAGTCTTAAATAATTATTGTCTTATAGGTACCTAGTTTCCCCAGAAGGAGGCATATACATGGAGCAAAAAAAATTGAATGAACTAGGTTTTAATTTTTTATTTCAATTTTAATTTTCAATTCAAAAATTTAAAATTACCATCGATTTTCTCCAAATAATGCGAAAACTTTCCTTGATGACAAGAAACGTCAAGAAAATATTTTTGAGGTTAATTTTAAATATTTATATGAAAGCATGAGTGTTGCCAAATCGGGGTATTTTTTAATACGACCCCGCATTTTTACGTCTAAAATATAATTGGGGAAAATAAAAAGCCTCTTTGCTAACCAGAACTAACCATGACCAACCTTTTAGACAAATTCAAAAGCCCTTAGTTCTGGTCAGTCATGGTTAGTTTTGGTTAGCTAAAGCGGCTTTTATTTTCCCCAGTTATATTTCAGATGTGGAAACTTTCTAACTGAAATTTATCAAAACCGGCAACACTGTTGATACTTATTTGGAATTTGAAAGTGACAAACAGGGGGGTGTCAGTAAAATAGCAAAATTGGCCACAGACAACATTTGGCAACAGAAGATCTCGGGTGGGCGGGAAAATTGAATTATGAAATTTTATATTTTAAAATTAAAGTGTAAATGTCTTTTTCTACGATTAGTTCTTTTTAATATATTTATGTAGGTCCATAACAGTATATATTTTCAGGTTTTGTGTATACAAACAACCATTATTTCTTATTTTCTCAAAGTAAATAATAATTCCGGCCACTGCGTATGCGCACTAGTATTATTTCATTATCGGTCGTTTAGACATGTTTGCTGATTTAAAACGTGATTTATACCAGAAATTTTCAAATATTTTGTCTAAATTTAAGTAAGCATTATAATATGTAATTAGATTTCTAGATCTAAACATTTTTTACACAATATAATTAATAAATGTTGATGGATAAACTTTTTCTAACCACACTTACATTTTCAGGACAGAAAATTCCTGGAAAATATCCATCTGTTGTAGCAGGTTTATTTTAAAATGCGTAAAACATTATCTTTTTCTTACCTTTATCTACAAAACAAAGGCTTTATCCTTTTTTATTCGCTATTAATATGGTAAGTTTTTTTATCATGCTCGAACAAGTTTTTGAGATACTCCGCAGACTGCATGATTTTCTGTTTGCAAATTATAATATAATATGGTCTTTAAATGTGCTTAGGAATTGTTTAACAGTTGGTGGTGGTGAAACGTTAGTAGATAGCTTTAAAAGAGTATTAAGCAAGTCTTAAGGTCATTTTATGCTTTGCAAATTTTAAAAATTAAAACAAAGTTAACATTTGTTGATAATTTTATCCAACTAATATTCAAAATTTTAACATCTTATTGCCTTGAGTGTTTATAATAATATAAAGAAAAGCCTTTTTTTGTTTTTTTTTCATGATTTAAGTAGGTGTGGTGGGATTAATTATGTACTTTTTAATGGAAACCCTGTATCTGACTGCAAAAATTACAACCCTCTTCACTCTTCAAGGTGATTTTACCAATGAGTTGTTTGAAATTTTATAATAATACTTAGTACTTTTAGGCTACTATAATTCGTGTATCAAGCTGGTGTAGTTGCAGTGTACCAGCCTCTCACCGTGAAGACCCGGGTTTCATATCCCACATTATCCATTGTACCTTTTCATAGCTTGTCACCTCACAGATGGCAATGGCAAACCACTGTGTAGTATTTCTGCCTAGTAAACCCTCTCACATGTGCTTGGGAAGGCACGTTAAGCCGGTGGTCCCCATATCTGTGTAAAAGCAGTTGGTACACAACACAGATATTTGCCTGAGGGCGCCTACACTCCAAATAGAGTATGGCACAGCAGAAAGAAGAAGTTATTAAGTAAGTAATATTAAGTTCATTAATATGTTTTTTTAGATTTCTTGCGAATAATAGGTAGTGAATCTTGGCATCTGGACTGAAGATAACTTCTTTGAAAATATATAAGTAATGTTGTTAATTAGAGGTTGTAAATAATTTAAAGTTATTTTAGAGTGTAAAATTTTAGGTATTATTTTAGTTTATTGTATATTGTATTTAAACAAAAATGTAGTAAAAATAAAACTTTTGCTTAAGATTTTTTGGGTTTAAACATAAAAATAGGTACTTTTATTAACTAAAAAACCTGATTGTACATTTTCTAATATCTATTTTATTTGCAGGTAATCTGAAATAACTTAAATCTAACTACACATTTTCTTTAGAAGACAAACACTAATAACCTATTTTCACCCGTACTAAAAACAACATTTTTTTTATAACATTATTAAACAAAAATTAAAAATTTTTTTTTTCGGCACTTTAGATTACTTATTTAATAAAATAATATTAGAAAATGTAAAATAAAATGACAATCTTTAAAAATAAATAAAAAGCAGCCATAATGAATCACAAAACCTGTCGATAAAATAGGATGCGATTATCGGCCCACCCGAGATCTTACGTTGCCATATTTCCACAACTGTTGCGAACGAGATACACGAACTTGACATTTCTTTTTCCTTTCGTATTTTGTGGCGACAAATGTCAATTTCAATATGGTGTGCGCTCTCTTATTACAGCTTTGGACCCGTATTGAGCTTCCTTCCATACCGCAAGGGCGCGCTAGCGTAGAATTTTTAACCAATAGAAACGCGGGTTCTGAATTTGTGTTCCCGCGCCCGAGTTGAATGCAGGGGGGTGCCAGTGAAATAGCAAAATTGGCCACAGACAACATTTGGCAACATAAGATCTCGGTTGGGCGCGAAAATTGAATTATGGAAATTTATATTTTTAATTTAAAATGTAAATAGCTCATTCTAAAATTAGTATTTTTTAAATATGTTTATGTAGGCCCATAACAGTATATAATTTCAGGTTTTGTATATACAAACAACCATTAATTCTTATTTTCTAAAAGTAAATATTTATTCCGGCCATTGCGTATGCGCACTAGTATTATTTCATTATTGGTTGTTCGCACATGTTGGTTGATTAAAAACTTGATTTAAACTGAAAATTTTCATATATTTTGTCTAAATTTTAGTAAGTATTATAATTTGTAATTAGCTTTATAAATCTTAACACTTTTTACGCGGTATAATTAATAAATGTTGATGGATAAACTTTTTCTAACCACACTTATTTTTCAGGACAGAAAATTCTAGGAAAAAATGTAACTGTTCGAGCAGGTTTGTTTTAAAATGCGTAAAACAATATTTTTTTCTTACCCTTATCTACAAAACAAAGGCTTTATCTTTTTTTTATTTGCTATTAATCTGGTAAGTTTATTTATCCATGCTTGAAAAACTTTTGGATACTCCGCAGACTGCATGTTATTCTGTTTGCAAAGTATCATATAATATGGTTTTTAAAAGTGCTTGGAAATTGTTTAATAGTTCTAAATGTAGAAGTGTTATTGTATAAGTTAAGGTGACGGTGAAATGTTAGTAAGGTAGCTTCGAAAGGGTATTAAGCATGTCTTAAGGTCATTTTATGCTTTGCAAATTTTAAAATTTAAAATAAAGTTAACAAATTATCCAACTAATATTCATAATTCTAAACTGTTATTGCCTTGAGTGTTTGTAAAAATGAAAAGAAAAGCCTTTTTTTTTCATGATTTAAGTAGGTAAAGTGGGATTAATTATGTACTTTTTTAATGGTAACCCTATATATCAATGCAAAAATTACAATATTCACTCTTCAAGACGATTTTACCAATGTGAGGTTTGACAGATTTAATTTAAGTAGTTTAAAATGTTATGCCTAAAGCATCCCCTTAAAAATATGGTGAACGACAGAGAATATATTGTTCACATTGTTCTTATGAAAGAGTTGGTTGCAAATTATTCAAAATGTATTAAGGCTTTAACTCTTGTATAAATATAAGATCACGATAAGTGATTAAATGTTCATTGTATATTTTGTAAATTTTAGACTTTATTTAGGCATATTACTAGTGCATATAGGTACTTATTTTTAATATCTATTTTTTTTCTTCTAGGTAAAGCACTGTTTATCATAACACTTTTGGGCTGTATATTTCTAATTTCATATATCTGTAAGTATTTGGCATTTTTTTGTATATTTTCCAGTTATGTAAATAGTGAAATTGTTTAATAGTTTCTTTGATATCTGGCAAAAAAAATTTCATTTTATATAAACACTATGACAAAATACCGTAGACGAATGGTGCAGGGAGGAAGGTCTGTCGGTTAATCCACAAAAGACCGTTATTGTTCCCTTCACAAAGAAAAGAGCACTAAGGGCACTCAGATGTCCAAAGCTCAATGGAGTGGAAATCCCCTTCTCAAAAGAGGTTAAGTATCTAGGAGTCACTTTTGACCAAAAGATGAACTGGGGACCACACCTCAACAAACTTGTTCAGAAGGCAAAAATTGCCCTCGGGAGATGTCGCAGATTTTGTGGAAAAAGCTGGGGACTTAACCCAAAGATGAACATGTGGTTGTATAAAATGGTAATAAGACCCATGATAACCTATGGTTCAGTTGCCTGGGGGGCAAGGGTCTCACAGACCGTAGCAATCAGACAACTTCAAAGTGTGCAAAGGCTAGCATGCGTATGCATCACGGGAGCTATGAGAACAACTCCAACCGCAGCCCTAGAAGTGCTGCTAAACCTGCCGCCACTACACATCTACATACAGGGGCAAGTAAAGGCGGTACTCTATAGGCTCAAAGGAGGTCAAAGTCCAATTATAGAACACCGAAGGACTCCAAGATGGGAAATAGAGGAGGACCAAGAGGTCAGCTCATTGTTTGAGATGCCCTCAGACAGGATAACCCCTCGTTTCATCTTCAATAGACACTTTCGTATTGTCATACCAGATAGGGAGGACTGGAAGGGAGGCCCTCCAATCAAAGCCGATCATATCTGGTATACAGATGGCTCCAAGACCAACAAGGGTGTAGGAGCTGGCATCTATGGAGATAAGCCTAGAGAAAAGGTAATCTTAAGTCTCGGTCAGCACGCCACGGTTTTCCAAGCGGAAATCGCAGCAATAGTGCATTGCGCCGTGAGGATTAAAGAAAAAGGGAGTAAAGGAAAAAATATCGTTATTTACTCAGATAGCCAAGCGGCCCTGAAGGCCATCAGTTCCCCAAAAGTTAATTCCAAACTAGTCGGGGACTGTATACAGGCCCTGGAAAAAGTCGGCTTGGCAAACAAACTTACGGTAGCCTGGGTACCAGGCCACGAGGAGCCATCCAGGCAACGAAGAGGCCGACGACCTAGCCAAAAGAGGATCAGCCGCGGAAATGATAGGCCCGGAGCCATTCTGCGGTATCTCGACAGGTCTCTTCAAAGCATCTATTAAGAGTTGGGTAGACAGACAGTTTCAAAGCTGGTGGGTACAAACACCGGGACAACGACAGGCAAAGCAGTTCATTAAGACCCGCTCGGCCAAGTTTACATCGGACCTACTGAGCCACAGCCCGTAAGGTCGTAAGGATAACGGTAGGTCAACTAACAGGACATTGTAAACTCAACAAGCACCTGGAAAGAATAAACCTGGTGGAGGATAGCCTGTGTAGGTTCTGCCAGGAGGCTGAAGAAACAGCCTTACATGTGTGGTGCCATTGTGAAGCACTATGCAGGCTTAGGTTTACTAGGCTTGGGGAGGAGAAACCAAAACCGGCAAGTTATATGGAGTGGCCAGTGTCGAGACTCTGGAGTCTAGTTAAGAAGACGGGCTTGGACAAGGTACTCTAAAGAACGATAGGAGAAACCACAATAAATCTGGTAAGGTTGCAGTGGTGGAGGTCATTTTTCGCCATCTCCGCTCAAATAATCTAATCTAATCTAATGACAAAATGCATATTACCCAGCCTATAAAATATTGTGTATTCTTTGTTATATGGTGGTTGCACAAACATGTACCAGAGGCCCGATTCTGTAAGCAAATTTTTTGACATTCCTTTTCTCTATCTCTTTCGAAACAGTGACAAACTTATGAGTTACCTTTAAGGGCAACAAGAACATGTGATCCCTATTTTGACATTCTCTTTCCTTTTATTTTTACAGAATCTCAGCTCTGTTTCTCATTTCATATATCTGTGTAAGGATTTTGCTTAATTGTGTATATTTTTTTTATCTAAATGGTAAAACTGACCAATAATTATTTTTTTATTTGGCAAAATATTATTGCATTCTCCAAATATTACTATTTCAAATGACATATTATCTAGCCTATTAAAAATTGTGTATCCTTCGTTATATGTGTATCAATTTAAAATATTATTTTAATGAGTGGCATATGCTTTTTGGATTACATTAAATAATCTTGAAAAATTAATATATGTTTAACTTATATTATTTCATTAAATTTAATAAATTAAAACAGTTGCCGCCTCCCCCTTTTTGAAGTATTTAATTACGAACAAAAGTTTACTTTGTTTTAAAAAGATCCTGCTATGTTTAAATTATAGGGCAGAATGTGAGTTTGACTAGTTATTAAGTAAGTTAATATATATTTTTTCATATTCAAGGGCAAAATGTAAATTTGGTAACTTATTAAGTAAATTAATAAACATTTTTTTTAGATTCCTTACGAATACATAATAGGTCGTGGTTTTTGGCATCTTGACTGGAAATAACTTTTTTTGAATATATTATAAATGTTGTTAATTAAAGATATTAAATTATTTTAAATTTTTATTTTGAAGTGTAAACTTTTATGTAGTGTAGTTTTATTGTATATTGTATTTAATTTTTTTTCCAGATAAATAAAATACTCTTGCTTTTTTAAAATATGTATTTTTATTAACTAAAAATCACCTAATTGTACATTTTCTAATATCTTTTTTATTTGCAGGTAATCTGAAATTTAACTGCACTTTTCCTTTAAAAGACAAACACTAATAACCTATTTTCACCCTTACTAAAAAAACAACACATTTTTTTCTTTTATTCAATATTAAACAAAAATTTTAAAAGGGTCCATTTCCACTGGCGGCCATTTTTAAAAACGTAACATTTTACACATGAAAACAAGCTCTTAGTTGGGTACCAAACACTTGAGTAAAAACAAGAGGACTTACCCGAGATTTGAAAGAGTATTCAAGGAAGATCTAACGACCAAGTCCGGGTATTTTTTCGTCCGTTTTATTCATAAATTGTTGGTTTTTATAATTTAAAACACGGAATTTTGTACAATTCAATCGTCAATACAAAACAGCGCGATTCTTGCGACTGACGCACAAAATAAGAAATTTCAGTAGCGGAACCTAACTTCCAATCTCTTTAAATGTGATTTTTTCCAAAATACCACTTAAACTTTTGTTTTTGTTGATATATTTGGTACCTAAAGTACCGAAAACACGAAAAACCAACATTTTGTGCTTATGTCAAATTTCTCCTCCGCTCGTAACGGATCATACCGAATCGGGAAGTATATCCGTCTCTTTTGCTTATCTAGTAGGGGAAGCATATGTACGTACTACTCTGAGCGGTTGAGCAGACGATTTCAGTTATTTGAATATTCACGCCCTTAGGTTCCAGCCTTCTTCGCCAGAGGGCGGTGTCATTCATAATTTTCATTCATGATTACGCGTGCTCAGGGTCGGACTTGAGCGCTTATAAAATAGCGCAAAAATATTTTGTAAGGTAAAATAGTTTTAAAATTGCGTTCAAAAAAAAAAAAATATTTTAAATAAAGGTTAAAACTATTTACGTTCTAACTTTGCAGCTATTTTATTCATCGCTTCGTCTTTTGCTGCTAGATGAGGCCCATTAAATACGTTCCTATTACTAATAGTGTGTCTAATACGATTTTAAATATTCAAAATTTAGATACAGCTTTACAGTAATTAAAATTCAGCTTCAAGAGAAAAAATGTTCTGAAAGTTTTTAAGCTCCAAATTTAAAACACTTTTTTGATAAAGTAATTTAATTTAGTCTATTATATATTTGGCAATTTTTTACTTACGACCAAGGCCGATTTTATTGAAATTTTGTAAAACTATTTTTGGGGCGAATAAATTTTGTCGGACAATTTTATTTTTTTTAAATTATAACGCCCCACTCACCTAACCTTAAAACTGCACAAACTTTCCTAAAATTCCCCTTTCTTAAAACTGATTATAGAAAATGGAAGATTCTATGGAAATACACTTATTATTTTATAAGGTAAATTTAATTTATCTTCATTTAACAAATATTTTTAACAAAAAAAAACAACAAAATATTTTTTTATTTTATAAATGTAAAAAAATTATCTAATATTTTAGACAGGATCCCAGCCACGCGAAACTTGAATGGCCTAGTTTTTAAATTTAAGTTATTTTTATTTTTCGCGATTTAAATTTAAAAAATAAGCCATTCAATTGTTTCGCAGGTCCCTGGCGTACCAACATAAAACTGTCTAAAATCCCTAGACAATTTTGTTGACATTTATAAAAGTAAAAATAATATTTTTGGAAAGTATTTGTTGTGCTTTTATTTTATTTAAAAATATTTGTTAAATGAAAGTGAAATTAAATTTATCTTACAAAATATTAAGTGTATTTCCATCAAATCTTCCATTTTGGCTGTAATCAGTTTTAAGCAGGAGCAATTTTAGAAAAGTTTGTGCAGTTTTTGAGGTTCCGTCCAAGTGGGGCGTTATAACTTAAAAACTAAAAGTATTCGACACTCTAACTTGACTTCAGATTCGTGATCAGCGCCCCAAAAAACCCCAGTATACAAAATTTCAATACAATCAGCCGTGGGCCCTAATTAAAAAATAACCATATATTTTCAACCGTAACCTATTATTTAACTCGTCACCGGTCGCCGTTTGTTTATTTTATATATTATTTTTACGAAACAAACATTTTAATAAGCGTAGCGGAAAATAGCGAAATTTTGTATGACAAAAAGGGAATTTGTAAAGCAAGCCGCGGCAAACTTTACTTTCGGTTCTGTCCTAACCTAACCTTTAAAAGTCAATAGTTTTGCCGAACTTTCGGATAAGGAAAAGTCTTTTTTTGGAAATTTTTTTGTAAAAAATAGTTTAAATGTGTCTCGTAGTGTGTACTACCAAATGGTGATGGGAAGTGCCGATACGACGAAAAACTAAAAATAATAGACTATGTTGATTTATTCCCTGTTAGTAGCCCTATAACTCTAAATATTAGTGATTTGCCCAATTAAATTACTTAATTTGAAGTAATAGCTTTTACACTGGACAACAAATGAAAGCATACAAAAGCTTACAGGCTTATAAAAATTATGAATCTGGTGCCGCACTTGCAATCTTTGTAAATAAATCAATGTGGAAGCTTTCCTGGTTCTTGGCAAGGTGTTATTTGATAATATTGGAAATATAACTCCTTAAAACTCTTGTGGTTAAACTTTCCTGAAATTTTACACATGTTTTACACAAACTTTTATATATTTACTAGTTATTAATTCGGAATAGTGGAAACACCTAGAAAAACCCCGATTTTTTAAATAAAACTTTCCTTATTCTTCATTTTGAGGTGTAGAACAGGAGTTTTAAGTAATTTTTTAAGAATATTTAGTAGATTTTCAAAAAAAAAATAGTTTGCTTATAAATTGGATTTTTTCAAGTACTAATTTCAATTTTGTGTTGTCCACTTAAATTCTTTCCTCATACATAAGTACTGGAACACATTTAGGGCGAATTTCAAAAACCTAACTTCCTAATCTGTTTGTGTATTTCCCCCTAAGATCTGTCTTTTAAATCATTCCGAATAATTATAAAATATTTGGGAAAAATTATCATTTTATATTAGACCGCTGCCTTATGTTTATAAGTAATTATTGTATAATTTTTGAAACATTCATGTAATTTGCTTTTTTAAATATAGTAATATTAAAATTAGGTAATATTATGTCTTTGTTTCAGGCTGGGCACTCCGGAAAACTACGGAAAAGCCATTTAAAGTATGGATCAAAATTTTAAATGATGGAAGTGTATCAAGTGCACACTGCACTTATATAACTGATTTGGGAGAAGTTTGTTCTCATCCTCATGTTGCCTCCATATTATTCTATTCTCTGACTCGTCCCAATACCTAAATAAAACCAGATGATGGACGTCCGATGCTGAAATGTGATAATTTTGATTGTGGAATTCAGTGGTATCACTGTAAATGTTTTGCCAATTTAATTTTAATTTAGTTTAATTGATATTTGTAAATCATTTTAAATAAAAAAAATATGACAAATATATGTACATATTTTGTACTGTAAAATATTATTTAGTTTTATTTACTCCTTTTTAGTACCTTATATTTTAATAAAATTTAAAAAGCATAATTATAATATTAATCCACCATTTTTTTAAGTCATTACATTCAAACCCTATCAAGGTCCTTTTTATAAACGCATATTTACCAACAGCTATGACTAGAATTGTCAGCTTGAGCCAGAAACTACGTGAGGGTAGTGACAGAACTAAAAAATATTACTTTACAATGTATAAAACGTAGCATAATGAAATACATTGGTAAATTTTAACGAATTTTCTAACAATAAGGATTCGATCTGTTAGGCATTTCTTTTGAGCAGGATCTTAGGGGCATATGCAAATTTCTTCTGTAGTCACTTCGGCTTAAAAAAAATGGGTTTTCTTTTAGAGCTCAAAAAAACTTTTCCTTACATATTTTGTATACCTCTATGTTTCGCAAATAAGACACAACCTCAAATATAGTTTCCACATTTGGGGAGCGGCTCCGCCTTCAACACTGTTTTCTTGATGCGATCCAACGGATCGACTTATCCAACCCCATTCTCGCATCAAGCCTTTGATCCTTACTCATCAACGAGCGGTTGGTGAATTATCCCTGTTCTACAGCTGCTATTGTCCTAAATTGAATGTACCCACGAGAACGACTAGAGGTTTGTCACATATGCATCATTTTACTGTCCTACTCCAAAAGCCCAGAACCTGTGTCCGCTCGTTTATACCCCGAGTGTCGAGATTGTGGAATTACTTCCAGCCAATTTCGTTTATCATAACCACAATTTCTTAAGGCTTGTATTAAAAAACAACCTTATTTCCCTGAAGGCGCCCACGTTACGATATAGTATTTGGACTCGAGTCCTCGTGGCGTGCAAGAGAGTATAAAAAGCATTTTAATGATGTCGAGAAATAAAATTAAAACCATATTTATGATAACTACCGCGACGCTATCTACAAAATACAATTTAAATTAAAAACAAAATTTTTGTGGTATTATCAATAGTTTTGTTGTTAACGGCAACACCGCCTGATATCCAGGCAGCCACATTCCACCCTTTTTTGTTGAGATTACCTTGAAAATTTACAACCGATTTACGCAAAGAAATAAATAATTGAAATTCGATACGTGTACGCCCTCTAGTTGAAATATTTAAACTAATTGCATTTGACATAAAAATAACCAAAAAATGGCGGTGGTAATAGAGCCTTAAAGAATTTTCTTCCAGCAGTTCAGATTACTTGTTTAATAAAATATTAGAAAATGTAAATAAAATGATAACTTTAAAAAGTAAACAAAGGGCAGCCATATTGAATCACAAAACCCTGTCGATAAAATAGGATGCGATTATCGGCCCAACCGAGATCTTACGTTGCCACATTTCCACACTGCGGCCAACGAAATACACGAACTTGACATTTCTTTTTTCCTTTCGTATTTTGTGGTTGAATGCGTAGTGCGTTATAGTTCGTGGGCTCCATATACTTATAAACCAATATACTGATAACGTCTCATATGCTGTGTGATGATATTTTGAAGCCAACAGAGAGAGATAGCACTACCAAACATAATATAAATTTTCCATAAGTCTATTTCACGATGGAGAGCTTCCAACTGCGCATGACTAAAATTCTAACATCCTATTGGCTGGTCATCACAACGGTTATCGATCGTCTAAACTTTCACCAATCCAAAAAGAGCTTTTAAAGCATGCGCAGATATGCTGACTCCATCTTGAGATGGACATATACGTTATTACAATGGACGTCGAATATGCCTTTCTCTCTTTCTTGGCTTCAATTATATGTCAATGTAAGCAGTATATTGGTTTATAAGTATATGGTGGGCTCTTTATTTCTGTACTTATGCTAACCTAACCTTACTCTTTATCCTATGTTTTTATTGTCATTTTCGGCGCTTTTATTCGTGTGGTTTGTGACGATTTTTTTGGTATTTTTAGTAGTTGTGTAGTGCCAGACATTAATAAGACTTACATAATTATTGTGTAAATATATTTGTTGGTTTAAAAGGTAGGTAAGTTTAAATATTTATCTACTTCAGTAAAGTGAGAATAGAATTTTGCGTAGCAAATTAAAAGTTGCGAAATTCAACTAATCCTGTTAGTAAGGGTGAGTCCAAGTAGAAAACTTTACAAAAGTATTAACAATTTGAGTTTCTTTTGACATTTGTTAAAAAGGCAACTGGACTAGGTTTGGTTTACCCAGCCAGGGCTGGCAAGACCCAAAAACCTACTTGAAAAATCCAGTGGGTTTTTGTATCAAAAACCCATTTTAATTTAGGCAAAAACCCATACCTAAAAACCCATAAGCAAAAATCAAAAAAAAAAGAAGAAAAAAATTTTTAGGATCTAGATTTTTACATAATTTACCAAGGGTTTTACCTATTATGGATTTATGCAGATATATACACATTATACAATTAAACTAAATTAAAGAGAAGGCAATATCAATGGCTAAAAAAATCAGCATTTGGACATTTGCTATTACCTACCATTAACAATGGCTTCTGTTAATTTACTTTACTTTGTGTGTTTATGTTTACTGCTTACTTTACTGGTTAAATTTTCATTAAGAAATGTCAAAAATAGCAAAAACTCACAATAACACAAAACCCCAACTTGATACAAAAACCTGGGTTTTTGCCAGCCCTGTACTCAGCTAAATTTAACTTTCCGCTAAGAGCGGGGTTATTCAACTTATTAATTCTTTAGGAGTAAAACATTTATGCATGTTTCTTGTTTTTTTTAAATGGCTCCACCATATTTTTTTTTATCTAATTGGGAACTTTTATTGACACAAGTTATAGTTTGTAATTAAGGCCCCCACAGAGGCTCAGTTTTTTCGACAGGCTGACTGTGCGGGTCTGTAGGTCAGTTTACGCAATTTAACCTGTGCCTGTGCCCTTCGCACACACGCAGTTTTGGCACAAATTTTTCTACAGTTGATTTGCACATATTTTTTTCACAGTGACTACAGAGCTAAATTTACTCAGGCCAGGCCAGTGCCAGTAGTTTGCACAGATGGCCAGATATATCCACACATGTGCCTATATTCCTGCACGCCTGTGTTAAAAAACTGAACGACTGTGGGGGGCCTTTAAAGTTCAATATGTGGCTAAATGCTATACTATGGGTTGGTATTTCCCTTTCCCCTTACGGATGTTTTTCTTAACTTAAGAAAAGCTTTAAAAACGTGGCTAAATTGGCCAACACTGTAATAAGTGTGAAAAGAAATAAGAATCAATAGGTAGGTACATTTAATACCTAAGTGTCATTATTTTTTGTAGGTATTCCTTTTTTAAATAATTATAACGATGCCATCCACGGAGTGTTCAGTGAAGGATTGCTGGAGAAAAGTTGCTTCAAAAAACATCGATTTCCTCACCCAGCAAAACAAACAGCTTTGTTTGACCAGTGGGTATATATGTGCCAATAAACGCCTAACATGCGAGAAAACTCCTGAGCGTGTTTATAATACTTGCAGAGTATGTTTAGTATGCTTTTAAAAAAAAAAAAATTTTTAAAAACCCCCTTTTTTTCTAGGAAAATAAAAATTCAAATTTTTTTATAAATGGTATTTCTAAAAGGTATACTTTCAATTAAAATCAAATTTAAGTATGAATTTGTTGATACCTAAATGGTTCGGAAATTATTTTATTCGTTGATACCTATAAGGCACCAGACCAGAGGTTTTACAAGTTTTACCTTTAATAGTGGATTCTAATCCTTCAGGATGATTCCATGTTACTCCTTTTATTTTATACCACCAAGGAGCTTGCACAGCTCTTACGTCAAGGTACTGATTTCGTTCATCCTCTGGTATAGCCATTTCAAATACAAAACTATCTCCGAAACTCTCAGCCTCTGTTATGTAACCTGTTTCTTTTACAAAATTTTCGAAATCTTGATTCGAAACTTCATATTTATCTAAGTAAAAAGGTTTACTAATTGTAACATTTCTAGCTGGGCCTTCAAAATCTGCTTCAAATACTGGCTTGTTTGTTCCCATTTCAAAGGTGTTACTATGAATTAGGACCATATTTGATAAATCCAACGTGTTTATATTCTTATTTTCCTTAATGTTTGATTCCTTTTGGAAAAATTTTTTAACTAAAATTTTTTTTTGGGGGTTTTCCCCTTTTATAGAAAACCCCGGATTTAAATTTCAAAAAACAAAACGGAACAGATAAAGTAAAAACAGTCAGTAGAACAAAAAATCCATGTTTCAAAAACCAAATTTAAATTTATTACCAAAAAAAAATTTATTTATTTTTGGAGTTTGGCAGTTTGGCAATGTCTACGTCTACGGTCTATATTCCCCAAGTCAAATGCAGGAGTGAGCAGCGGGAGCAAATATCCTTCGAGGATACACCTTGTAGAGACAGCCTTGTCGCTTGTCCGTGCGAAAGAGAAAGGGCGAATAAGTCTAATCCCTTTTTCTCGCTTTTCGTTGATTGGGCAATAGGGATATACCCCCTTTAGATAATTTTATAGGGGGGGGCGGGGAAAAAACCGGTTATCGGAACCGGGGTTTTTTTTTAAAAAAAACCTGAGGAGGGTTTAAACCTCCCAAAAAAAACCCGGTAGTGCAATAACCGGGTTTTTTTAAAAATTATTTGTCTTTTTTTTAAAAAAAGTTTATTAAACGTTTTTTTTTTATGTGCAAAATTGAGAAAGTCGAGGGGGCTACGGAATCGGAATTCGTTCCAAAATAAATGAGGTAACAACCAAGGTGTTTAAATTCTTGCCTTGGTAACAATTTAGCCGTTTTCCCAAAATTTTAAACATGGCAACATCGTTAAAGGTTTTAAAAAAACATCGATACCTTTTTAAAATAAAGACGGAATTCAAAAATCGATACGGGAAGCCCTTCCCAAAAAAAAAGGCCCTGCTTGGGGGTTTTTGGTCGGATCATATTTGATCGAGTATCAAATTAACCAGGTGTTAAGATTGTATCACTGACATTTTAGTCAAAATAACAAGTATCACATTCTTAACGTCTGTTTTTTGATCCCCGTTAAATATGATAACCAAGCAGTGGCGGCTCGTGGTAAGTATTTAGGGGGGTGCACTAGTCTAAAACAAAAAAATACAAAACAACTGGAGGCCAACACAACGTTTTGTTGTTGAACACTGCGCCTATATGCACTTCTAACTGCTGCCTTAAATCAATTTTCCCCCCAAAGCTGTAACTCCAACTGAGCGATAATATGAGCCTGGTATTCTCGTTTTGGCGGCAGGCTCTGCGCTTTTCCGCGACTGAACAACAAGCACAAAAACAAAACAATCGGTTAGTTGTATCACATCCACAAATCCAATCATTCTTTTCATAAATTTTCATTTTTGAATTTTCTATTAAACCCCAGACTTACATTTGGTGGTCTTGGAGGGGTTAAATTTCAGGTCTAGGTCTTTCAGCACATTTAAATTAATTTTTTGTTCTAAACTCAAAGGTTAAAATTGTTTTGCAAATATTTCACCGTAAAACGGACCATTTTTAGTGAAAGAACTGAAACGCACCCTAAATTGTCGCAGTAACAGCACCAAATGGTTTTATGGGAGCAAAAAAAAGTGTTCTTCTATAATAATCGCATTGCCCCCCCCCCCCGGGCTAAATTTCCATAGAAATTGCATAAAACGCCTACATAAGCGCACGGCGATCGGTCGATTGGCGTCGAACGTCGAAGGGCCCGAATCGGATCCTTTCGGCTCAGTCAGTTCGTCGTTAGGGAGCTAATACACTATTTTTTTGTATTAGGTAGAATAAATTGGGAGTTCCGGATATGAGATGAAAAAATTTTTGTTTTAAATTTTTTGGGGGTGCACGTGCTCCTGTGCTCCATGGAGGAACCGCCACTGTAACCAAGCCAGAAAGTACCAGCCCTAAGTGTCAATAACCGACTCGGTTATTGGTATCCAAATCCGGTTATTAGGTTAAACCTGAAAAATAATAATCGGAAATAACCGGTTATTTGAGATCAGAGGTTAACCGGTTATTCAAAAACCGGTTACTTTTGCCCATGCCTATGCTTTAGTCATTATTTCTTGTTAGCCTTATTCAACCATAAAATATACCTGAGCTGGGATTCTGTAAAAATATAAGGAAAGAGAATGTCAAAATAGGGATCACATGTCCTTGTTGCTCTTAAAGGTAACTCATAAGTTTGTCACTGTTTCGAAAGAGATAGGGAAAAGGAATGTCAAAAAATTTGCTTACAGAATCGGGCCCCAGATGACTTAGAATGGACACTGCCGTACATTAGAATGGCATGAAGTTTTTACGCCACCTAGCGACCGGAAGCATTACTAATATGTATAAAGGGCGGAAAAACCCGATATATTTCATATTTTTCGAAGTTTTTTTTTCAAATAGAAGAAAGATTAACAATTTGTCCATTTTAAAACGTCAAAAAAGTAAGAAGGCACAACATGAATTTTTATGTATTAAAATTTTAACATGGACAAAGAATTTTTTTTTTATTTGAAAATAAGCAACATTTGAAGGTTTAAGGTGAACAAAAATAAATAAAACTGTTTCTTAGAAGAAAATTTATTCGTATCAATATAAAAGAAAGTAAAGTTGATAGTGCTATCAAAAATTCTCTATACAAATTCCATCAGAGCTGTTAAGTTAAAAACTCATTTTTTCTCTAAAAATATAAATTTTAGTTCAATCAGCAAGAAAACAAATGCAAAAAAGCAGCAGAGCTACAAATAATTACATATTCTAATATGGCTAATATTTAATATAAAGTCCCAATTACTGCAAATGGTATTTATCCATTGGTGTTTCATTTTAGTTTCTTAATCACCAAATACAACCTAAAATATTCCAGTGAGTTTAGGTTAAAAAGCAATTCCTAAAGTCTCCAAAGAATATTAGATTTTTTACAATCAGAAAAACACAGTATATTTCCATTAGCCAATTATTATATATACTCTTTTAAAAAAAAACTTGTTAAAAAATCTGGACAAATCTTATTTTGGTTTTAATTTACAGTCAATCATAAAAACAAAAGGTGAAATTGCTTCAATTAATTTAGTCCTAAGTAATTTTTAAAATTCCAGTTCTTTCAAAGCATCCATACAGATTATTTAAAAGCCTGCACACCTATGATATTCAAAATCACCCAATGGCCCCAAAATTAACTGGAAATCCAATTTCGGAAAGAGTCACAGAGTAATCTACAAAAAATAAGTAAATAATATGTATTAAAATTATCTCATATCATACCTAATTAAAACAAAAAAAAACCCTTTTTGTCCATAAAAAATATACAGTATTTTCTTTTCTTTTTTGAGCAAAGGATTATTTACCTTTAAATAATTTTGCTTGTAAACATAAATTTGTGATATATAGAGGTGGCAAACTGCAACCGGTATAAAATTTTATAAAATTTTGTTTCAATCCATTTCTTAGTTGACATATTTTGCCAATTTTTTCTACAAAATTTTAAAGTGCCTTTGAAGTACCTTTAAAAAAATGGATATGAAAAAAGTTTTTTTTTTAATTTTAGGTATTTTTTATTTAATTGCTGGTATCATTCAAACAGGATAGTCTATATATAAAAAAATAAATTGGTAAAAATAACCAATTCTTCACCATTTCTGCAAAAATTGATTTGTTCTGCAAACTTAATATACTATCTAGACTATCTTTTGTTTAATCCTCATGTAATTTTTGGAAACCAATAATTTTTATTCCTCTTTGCAACAGTACAAGCCTTTTTGCTTATAATCCAACAGAAAAACCTATTCTTTGTAGCTTTTTTTTCAATGTGCCATAAAAAAGGTATAGAATTTGATGGAAAAGGGGTCAAACATGTTAACTAAAAAATGGATTGAAGTTTTCAAATACACTTTTATTTCTTTGAGAATTGATGCAAAATCAAATTTCCTTAAAATTTTATGACATTTCTAATTAATTGGCCATCTATGTATGATATCAATACAAAAACAATTTCGTTAATATTGCAGTAAAAACACTTTTGTTATAAGAATTAATAAATATACTACATAAAACTAATAATTTTTAAGCTAATCGGTAGAATTACACTCGGTACCTGCAGAATGGTATCAGGAAATTTTTTTAATACATATAACTGGCAAACTCTACCTGATTTACTGCCGATTTCAAGATTAATAAGTAATGTTCGTTTGTATCTTGGGCCTTTTGATTTCTGGTGGTAAATCAAAATCAACCTCCATATTCCTATTGGTCAAAAACTGTTCATTTTCTTCAATCGAGCCTAGTAAAAGAAAATAGAGATAACATTCTAAATTTTATTTTTTATAGACATTTATAAAAGTAGAATTTAGTAAACCGCATATACAGGATGATCCAATCTTAAAAAATCTAAAGACAATTTAACTAAAATATTGAAAGGCCCACTAGGCTGTCCCGTCCGTGTATGGTTTTTTTAGCTACGGCTAGCAAGTGGTATCAAAAGCGTTTTAATACAGAGATTACGATTATCATTAAATTTAGTTAAATGTTTGTCATCTTGAGGTCTACTGGTCCTGGTTTCTAAAATTGACCATTTTTGGGTTTCGTAACAGTAACTCTAAATAAATATTTATTTCAATTTACATGTACTCTAAAGAAATTAATATTTCCAAATGGTAAACAAAACTTACAACCTACAAAAATATTATATGTCAGTTAATAAAGAAATCATAAATAATTTTGAGCTACGGTAAGCAAGAGGTATCAAAAGTTGCGTTTTGATACAGAATTACGATTATCATGTACATTACTCTACAAAAATTAATATTTCCAAATGGTACAACAAAACTTACGAACTACAAAATATTATATGTCAGTTAATAAAGAAATCATACACAATTTTGAACTATGGCTACGCAAGAGGTATCAAAAGTGGCGTTTTGATACAGAGATTACAATTATCATTAAATTTAATTCAACATTTGTCATCTTAAGTCCTCTACCGGTCCTTAAAAATGGAAATTTAAGTGACTTTTAGAAAAATAAGAATGCTGGTAGAGCCCTCAAAATATTTTTTTATCTTTTTTTATTATCTTTATGGTAACCTACAACTTACATATAACGCAACTTTTGAGGGGTCTTGTGTAGCGAAATTTGAAAATAAAATATTACGGGACACCCTAAGCCCCTTGTAAATAGCAGTGAAAAACATTTGATTATATGTTATTTCTGCAAATAACTTTAAAAAATTTCAGTATACATATTGTTATCTTGTAAACGTTGCAAAATTTTACAGATCCGCACATGTATTGCTGTTTTTTAGTAATACCATAAAAATAAAACAAAACTAAATAAAAAAAAAAATATTTTACTTACCAGGCAAGTACAAAAGACCCATACAGCACACCAAATCAAATTACGATGGTTCATTGTGTCAATGTATCTCGATGCAGACACAAGGTTACAAATTCTACGATGTAAATGTGGTACGCTTACACCTTGTAGCCACATGTATGCACAAGGGTTAAACGTCCGCCTCACAATGTAGCCACGTATATCATTTAATTACACAAATTATGAGATCCACAGTGTGTCAACACATGCACAGTGATTGTAATCTGCTCAAACTCTGCTTACACATGGCATTGTCCCACTCAATTTGAACATAAATGTACTATTTTGTGTATATGTAGCTGTGACCCCCTTGTACATGTAGCTCTGTCGCCTTGTCTATACATACTCGTGAATAGGTTCCTTCCCATATATCACAAAGGAACCTTATTTTTAATTTCTACAAAAGTCATTCTACAACATGTTTTATAAAGATTGACTTTTCTATAAAAATTTAAAAATAAAGTTCATCTGTGTTATGGCTAACTCCATCCAGGGACATCCTGTATACTACTTATGGAACGGTGTCGTACACTACAACTGAAAAAATAAGTAGGAAAAGGAAAACCCTGAAGAATAACAGAACTCAAGTACGAACAGTAGATACATTTTTATTATAATGAAAATATACATTTCAATTGCCAGCCTTAGTGCAGCTCTTGTCTCTGCCATTTTTCGTTTTTTATTTTTTTTTTTCCAATCGGTTGGTTGCTTGGCGCAACCATTAGCCAACGCCCCGTCGGACTGTGCTTTGTTCAAATCCAGTTAGCCATCTGCGCTTTGGGTTTTATCGCTTCTGTGTCGATATAGAATAGAAACTTAATATCAGAAATATATATTATATTTATATTGAATGATGACTTACCAAATGTTACCGTAAGGAGGTCCTTTTTTGAATTGTTTGAAGGCTTCTTTATGAGGTCCATTTGGATTAATGTTCTGTCCAAACAAGTTATATTGTAGGGCTAACTCGTTCGTCATTATTCGAGAATAAATATGACCTACAGCTTTATGTAATTCCTGTTTGATTGTTTTGGAGTCAAAATTGGGCATATTGGGTATTGGACAGGCATCCTTCATGAAGAGTCGCTACAATAATTTAAAAAAGTTAATAAAGTAGCTACCTAAAGTTAGAGCACAAAAATAATTTGTTTAAAAACAAATTAGTAGGATAAATAAATAATTTAAGTAAAAACCATTAGCGTATTCCTTATCAGCGAAAAAAGTTACCCCAAATTAAAAATAAAAAGATCAATTTGCGTTCAGTAGCTCCCGATATATAGTGAATTGTATGAATTTTAAAACTGAATTTCAGTTTTTAAAATATTGAAATTGCTTGTTTGCCCTCCAGTCGGTTTATGTGTGCTCTTCTTTTCTTCGGATTCAACTTTTAACCACGGGTTCATTTTTTAAGGAATCTGTTTGAAAATTTTTTAATGAAACTTCAAATATTCCTTATTCGGTGTGTTTTTTGTTTCGTAATATTAATAAACAAAGCCTCAGTGAATTTTTTAAAAAAGGGCTTACTCGGCTTCTAAGGGTCGTAGGGTAACTTTTTTTTTAATTACCGTAAAAATATCAGCGTTTTGGATAAAAAAAAATTACGCCACCAAATGTTTATGCAACAAAGTTATTCTAATTGTTTATAATACGCGTAAACGTACTGAAGTTGCAAAAAAAGAGGCCTCCGGATAAACAAATTGAATTTACAATAAACTATTGATCGAATCGCTTTGAAATTTTTACCACATATTCGTCACCACTAAGGGCTACTTTTCACGTGAAATCAGTGTAGTTTGTCAAAAGTTATTAACAATTTATTAAATGATAAATTTTAATGGTTTTTTAACAATAACTAAGCAACAAATTGACCAAATGACTTCTGGTATGGCTCATTTTGTAGGTTTTTTCTAGCCCTATAAGATGATTGTTTTTAATTTTCAATGAAATCTAATGGTTTTTCTTAAAAGCAATAAACGGAAAAAATCGAATTTTTTCGCGGTTATTTGTTAATAAAAAAAAATGCCCATTAATTTTTTTGCATAATTCTATAAATATATATATATATATATATATATATATATATATATATATATATATATATATATATATATATATATATATATATATATATATATATATATTTTTCATATATATATATATATATATATATATATATATATATATATATATATATATATATATATATATATATATATATATATATATATATATATATATATATATATATATATATATATATATATATCTATGCTTACTTGACCTGAATCAACTTTCAGATACCTGTCCCAGCGAGTTTCCTGAAAGGGGTACTTTTTGCTAATTTCCTAGTATTGGAAGGTATATCTGTATATCTTAAAATAGTCACGAAACAATAAAAACGAAATCGCGAATATTAAGGATCCCTAATCGTTGAAATTATTAATAATCAGTTAAATGTGAATGTGGAATCAAACACACAAAAATTTGTTATGGTTATTATTCCACAATCAAACCAAGTTTGTTTGCCTCTTTAGTATGAATAGATCACAATTATATTTAAAACGGAACATAAAAGGTATAAATAATACCTTTTATGTTCCGTTTTAAGGTGCACAAACAGGATAATCCAACAAACAAACAACACCACAGACCTTTGCAAATAATATTACTACAAACAAGTACAAAGTACAAATAATAAAATGGCTGCTACGTGCTGCCCACATGAGATACACAATAATACACAAGGAACGAGTGCCGAGTTATCGCGAAGCTAAATGATACCTAGGAATAATAATAATTATTTAGCATTTCCCTTACCTTATCCTTCCTTATACCTACAGGAAACAGGAGGCACAAACACACACACAAACTTAATAACTTGTGACTTAATATGGCTGCGGGCTGCGGTAAAGTATACGGGACGTGCGCAATGTACGTGTACGACCAACCACTGACCACTGTTGCCAACCCCTTTCTTATAAAATCGGTAGATTACGTGGAAAAAAACGGTAGATTTCGAGGAAAAAAAGGTAGATGATAAAAAATAGCTTAAAACGCAATACTTATATTGAATTTGGTTTATTGAATAAAAATATTATTTAATGAGCAGAAAGTAAAATTAATATGGCACATAAAAATTAATACTAATATAAATTTTTTCAAAACTAATAATATTCCAACTACTAAGTGTGTAAGTAGACACTATTTTAAGGTATCTAAATAATAAAAACCAAACCAAAAAAGATCGAAAATCACCAGATCTGGTGAAATGTCACCAGACCTGGCAACACTGAAGAAAATGGAAAATATACATGAGATACACATGATATACACAGGGTCAGCTTACTCAGGCTTACGATTTGCGCGCGCACTGTGCCATATACTAAAATGGACGAATGTTGACACGACAAGACACAACTAAAATGTGTATATATAGTGTTTTATATCATGTGCATACATCGCACTTTTACATGGTGTATGCAGTAGGTACAACTATTACCTAAAGCTTCACACATATATATTAATTAAACCTTGTAGGCATCTTGTACCTACGTCAAATTTCAACACTCCATGATTCTTTCTTACATCATTTAAAAATGTTTTGAATCTTGAGTGCATACGGTATGCATTTATTAAACATTGTGTCACATAATTATGTCATTATAAAAATAGGTGTATCTCATATGTGTACGTCAGGACTAGGTTAACAATTGGATCCACTTTAACAGCTTTTGTTTCTCATGTGTATATCTTGTAGAAACGTAATTCAAATTAGACGTGCTGTATGGGGAGGGACGGCATCGTAAGTGATTCCACGTTTGGTTCCTTCCGTTAAATGTTCCTTTAAAAAGTGTCTTGCACAAACACGGTATTTATAGTGAACATTTTTGGGTGGAATATTTTTTAATAACGGATTGTTAATTTTTGCCATCCATTTGGAAAATAGTTATAATTCCCCGCCAACGGCGCGGCGTTAGATGAAGGATTAGGAAATCGGAATCGGCTACTAAACCTATCATCACAATTTGGGACACAGCACTTAACTTTCGACGGGTTTTTTTCACCATATACCAAAGACATATTGCTCTAATTCACCAAAAAACAATTTCAGATACGAAAAAAGCACAAATTTAAAGTAGAAACGCAAAAGTATCGCAAAAAATAACTTGTAAGGCGTTCGTGTTTTAACCACGGATACCGACTGGCGCCCTCTCGCAGCCGGAAGGCTTACTTATAAATTCATCCTGGATGTCTCCATAAGGGTGTCTTTTCTATTTATGTATTCAACGGCATGTTTCAAACTGTATTCGAAAATGACGTAATTAATATGAGAATCAAGAAAATGTAGGCTTTGAAACCTAACCAAACAAATTATGTTAATTACCACTCTATCTACATCGTTTTTTTATAAAAAATATAACTATAACCAGAACTAATCTTTATCCTACAAAAAAATAGTAAAAAGTTAATACTTTTACTTCGAAACATTTTTAATTATAGTGAGCAACACTTTATTTTTAAATTAACTTTGACGTCTCAGAGCCTTGGGTCTCTATATTTTGGGGCATGATCCCTAGAAGATTAACGAAATAGGAAGAACCTCTTAAAATTTGTTACATACTTACTAGGTGAGAGTAAAACATAGCGACTTATAAGGAATCTGCCCGAAAACAACTTTTCTGAACTTCAGGTATTTTCAAGTAGGTAGCGCAGTTAAATAAAACGTCGATAAAACGTCGGGGTCGGTAGACAGGCCCGTACTAGTAAGATTTGTCGCTTAATTTTATTTTCGTCATTATTTGTTATTTAACACTTTCAAACAAATACCTTTTAAAGGCAGCCTTGCTGGTCGCCCGTGCGAACAAGTGTGCAGAAGAGAAACAAGATTAGCAGTATAACATCTCTCTGCTCCACGTGCCTGATTGTCGGCAGGAGGGTTACATACCCCAATATCACCATGCATAGAAATATCTATTTTTAAATTTTTTCTAGTGAAAACTGTGCGTAGGACTAAAAAAATATAAGCAGATTTAAACTCTTGACTTTTTTAGTCCGACGTACGGTTTTCACCTAGAAAAAATTAAATCTAGATATTTCTCTAGATATTCTTATTGAAACCGATTATTATTGAAAATAAAAACGATTTCCAGCGGCGTCCGTTATTACCCGTATCTTCGTAGGGGAGGATCGTAGGGGAAAATTTATGGGAACTTGTAAATTTAATGTTCGGCCGACGGTCAGCGCGAACTTGGCTATATAAATAAAAATATATGCCATACGCGAATAGCAGTCTATTAGCTTGCAGTGAAGTTAATCATGCAATTTCATTGACATAGCTACGTTCGACTGAGCGCTGACCCAAGCACTAAAAGAAAAACCATGGGTAAATCCCCTACTTACTCAGTGTATTTCCATCATTTATTATCTTCTCAGTGTGCAAATTTATTGCTTAACGGTGAGACATATTGTTTCGACCTTCGAGTGTATACCTACAGCACCCTTAAGTAGTATTCCCAGGGAGTGCGAACAAACGTGCGAGAGAGGAAGAAGAATCACCTTTTCTTTAGACAAGGTGCTATTGGTTGAAACCTCCTCATCAGCTTATCATCACGTTGAAGGGAGAGAGAAAGGTTATAGTGTGATTTTCTTCCTCTATCGCAGTGAGGCACGCCAAGGCTGCCTCTAGTAGGTATATGCTTGAGGGTTTCTACACAACTTTTATAAACTTTAATGTTTATTTGTTAACGGTTTTAGTCAATGGCATCAGCTATTATAAGTACTGTAATTAATGTTCATTACACAGAAGCAAATTTCTTAGTTCAAAAATATCAAAATTCGGATTACTCAGTTAATAAGGTTAATTCTGTTTTAAAGCGTAGTTTTACATAATTTCATATAACTCGGTTATTTCAGTTTTTAAGTCTGTAATGACATTTGACTTTACATTTTTAACATATTTTGGGTAATAAGATTAATATACAAATAAACAATAAAATATGATAAACTCAGTTTTTTATTTACAAAACACATACAAAAATGTTTTCAATTTATTTACATATATACAGGGTGTCCCACGATCGACAAACTGCGGCGATTTCTTGAAAAGTGTGTTTTGGGAATTTTGAAGATTTACTAACGTCGGTGGGAGCAAGTCAGCTAAAATATTTCAGGGTGGTGGCTGGTATACCAGAAGTAGGTGTCAACTTGCTTAATTTAAATAAAAACACCCCATGAGTGAACGTAAAATCTGCTATCAATCAATCAATCAATCAATCAAATTTATTGTAACAATATACACAAGGTATTTTACACGTCAACAGATATAAAAAAAAAAACCTATTCAATTACAATTAAAAAAAAAAAAACTGAAATACAATAATAAAAGTTAAAGTAGTGTATAAGAACAAACACGTATCCTAAAATAATTTTAAAATTTGAAATTGCCGATTAAAATTCATTATTAAAATGTCATTTAACATTTAACAAGATATTCAACATACAATAAAAAAATAAAATAAAATAAAACGAATCTAGGTACCGGGAACAAAGCTGCTGGTGAGAAACTCTTCAATGGAGTAAAAAACCAAGTGCGGCCATCCAATATTTTTAACCTGGGCTCTAAATTTTTTTTCCAAAATTTTCAATTTTCCAATTTCTACCTGAAATAACTTTTTAAAAAATAATGAAACTGCCAATATTTTTATTTCATTTTAATCTAAGCTAATACTAGTATCATACAAATTGAATAATTGGGGCCCATGACAGCTACAAAGAAAAATATGGGGCCCTCAAACCACAAAAAGAGGTAAACAATAAACCTAAGAGCCAACTTTAAATTGCATTAAAAAGAAAACTAGAAATGATCGCGTATTTCTAATTAGTCAAAAACATCTTCAATTCATGCCCTTTCGAACAATATGCAATAACCACAATTTGCTTAAAAACAGCAAGAATTATTTGTCAACTTTATCAAGATGGGCATTTTTCCTTTGTGGCTGTCATGGGCCCCAATCATTGAAATTGTATGATTCTAGTATTAGTCTAGATTAAAATAAAATAAAAATGTTGTCACTTTCATGATTTTCAAAAAGTTATTTTAGTGAAGTCAGAAAATTAAGAATTAAAAAATAACAAAAATTCTTAGGGCCAAGTTCAAAATATCTGAGTGGACACATAACAGACAGCCCCCACCTATCTCAGATTTATGTATGTCTACTCATGTGCCGAACACCTTGTATATTATTTCATTTTTAGATTCTACACAAGATTTCATGCTTCATGTCCTCTACCTAAATCTAAACGTTTTTGACATATTTAAGTTTTGTACATAAATTTTTGCTATGAGAAAACCGTTATTTAATCTGAGTTTGATTTATTGTTAAAAAGAACCTACTTTGATAATTTTTTAAAAATATTTTATAACTTATTATATGTTTTTAAAGAAACAAGATTGAAAATAAAATTAAAACCAGCTAAAAAACATTTTTTTGTAAAGCCCCAATTTTTTTAATCCTATCTTATTTAGCATTAAAATAAGGGCAAGTTTGTATAAGGATGCCTATTCCGAAAATGTTTAGTTTTTGTAAATTTTTACATAGTTTAATATTTTTATATGGCGATTGCTGATTTGATGTTTAGTTATACTCCTATTTGGTTAAAATATTTTACTCTTAGTTGGATTGTGACGGGACATTTATATAGGAATTGTTTTTTAACGCCATTATAGTGAGCTCGAGTATTATGGAGTCGCCATGAAAAATATTAAAGTGGCAAATATATCAAATCCAAAAATTTTCGTAATGGACAACCTTACAAAACTTGCAAATATAAGATAAAATATAGATAAAATTATAAAATTCGGGGTTTCCCTTAAGAACAAAGATTTTTGGCAATTTTTTAAATTTCATTTTTAATCTTATTTCTTGAACACCCTTTGTAATAAGTTATGAGAATACTGTAAAATCTCCTTGAATTAAGGCATGTAAACATCAGTTTTGACGTAAAAACTTAAATATGTCAAAAACGCTTAGATTTAGGTATAGCATATGATAATGAAATTTGCCTAAAATCTTGTGTAGGAATCTAAAGATAAAATAATATTTAGGGAGTTTTATTTAAAATCAGCTAGTTGACACCTACTTTTGGTATAATCGGAAGTGTCAGCAACGAAAATATTTTAGCCGAGTTGTCGCTATCGATGTTAGTAAACCTTTAAATTTTTAAAGCTTGCCTGTCAATTGCTGCAGTTCGTTGTGGGACACCCACAAAAGTATTTACTTTTAAGTTTTATTTTTGATATAACCAATTACAAAATGTTCATCTTCTAAAGCGAACTAAGCTAGTCTTAAAGAGGATTGTTTTCTTTTTGTGGATTATGTTTGCTCATAAACCTCAGTTTGGATTTTAACTCTATAATAATGGTGGTATCTTTGAAACAGTGCAACTTATTTATGTATGTGGATATCCTGAATTATCTTAACTCTTTTTTTTTTTCATAGTCATTTCAGCACATAAACCTCCTGGCCTTTTAACAGATTCTGTTTTATAACTGGTACTTTGTTGTAAATCCTAAAATATCAAAGATGAATAATATTAGTATTGACCTATGTCCATGGTTTTCTGTTAATTTTATATAGTTTAGTAGCTTTTCGCCCGATGTACTAATCAACCTGGTTTACAGGCATTTATTTCAGTTAGCAGTGCAGTTAAGCCCATTCATAGACTCTTAAGGTTTAAACAAGGCCCGGCAAGGTGACCCACCTGGGATCCAACCTGGTGCCCCACAAGGGCTGTGATCGTTTGAGTCCTTGGCCTGAGCCTAGCAGTAAAGAAGGGTAAGTGTTTATTTCAGCGACCCTGACCCCCTGTTTTTAAAATGGATACCCCTGAAAATATGTGTGTTTTTCTCCAAGAACAAAACAAAACACTCGTGGCTGAGCTAGCTGCACTTCGTGCAGAGCTGGCGAAGGCCAATGAGACGATAGTGGTCTCCAGAGGACGTCAACAGGATGGCCTCTTCTCAACCCACTCGCCCTGTAAGTCCCCCCGTGCCCAATCCAGGGACCAA
>JAHBCN010002154.1:0-97751 GCA_019359885.1 Listronotus oregonensis
CAACATCATATCGTCTTCAAATTTGAACTGCTTAATGCCTCTTTCAGAGGTCAAAGAGATGAAAATTACTGGTGATAAATCCGGATTATAGATGGCTATGGCAGAGCATACCATTTAAGTTTTTTAAGGACATTTGTAATCAGTTGCGCAGTATGAGGTTAGGATAACCAGAGTGAATGCTTTGGTTGAACGGTGTCTTTTTCTTTTATGGAAAGAATAATAAGATACATTCATGGTACGTCTTCTATTACCGTGTGTCCAGGAACCCAAAGAAGTTCTAGTCTATTGTTTCTTGAGGCAAAGTCTTATAAGTCGTTTAGGCACTCGTGACCTTTGATGTAAAACTATGAGGGTAGCCTTACTGTCTAAGAGAATGCGTATGTTTTGATTGTGATATTCCTTCTCACATTCTGTTGAACGCCTGCTTAGACAGCATAGATTTCCGCCTGGTATACTGTGGCTTGCTTGTCTAATGGAAAGCTATGAGTCGCCGAGGGCCTTACCTCAAATACACCACTCCATCATCTGTCTTTAAGCCATCGGTGTACTAAAACAGGCATCAGGATTACGGCTGTCGTGTGATCTGATCTCATGTCTAAGAGCTGTTCGTCGGATATATATATATATATATATATATATATATATATATATATATATATATATATATATATATATATATATATATATATATATATATATATATATATATATATATATATAAACCGTGTTTAAAATTAAGTCGGCACTATTGCTAACTTTTTTATTATAAGAGATACAAGTTAGGTTAAATTAGCAAAGTTGTGTACATTTTTACGCTGATTACAATGACGATAATAGAAAAACAAATGAACATCAGATTTACGAGTTATTCACAAAAATATACTTTTTTAATTGCAACACCCTGTATTTGTTACGTTAATTCGATAAAGAATGTAATTTTCTCTACAATTAGTTATTAAAATTTTGTTTTTAAGATGATAAATAACAGATTTATTTCAATTTAAATGCATTTTCCGTAACTGGACGCAGGCAGCCATGGAATTCTTATAATCGCATTCTTTGTACAAATTATATCGTAGTATGCTATGACAGTAACCAACTTTAAATAAAGTCGGCCATAAAGGATATAATTTGTTAAACCCTCTAATTACTTGTATAAATAATAAACATCGTAGTTTCAGTTTTTTTTTTAATAATAACACATGACTCAGTAACATTAATAAAATATATTATGCTAATAATAGCTATATTGGCATCATTCAAATAATCCTCCAACACATTTCTTAGTAAATTTAAATATTGTTTGCCTTTAAAGATCCTTTATAAAACACAGGTCCAACAATTTTTAATCCAATGAAGCACACCATACGTTTACAAAAACATCTTTGTGGATTGAAAGGATGATGGCGGGAGATTGCAATGCTCCAATAAAGTTGGTTCTTTCGTTTAAACATGCCTCTATTACTTAAATTAGTATCATTGCTTAAAAGATTTAATCGTAAAAAGTTTGGATTTTCTATAGCAGCATTTACAAACCATTGGCAAAAGTTTATACGCCTTTTGTAATCACCTGGCAACAAAGTTTGTGTGGATCTGTATTTGTGGGGTACATATTTTTTAAATATGTACCCCTTTAAAATATTCCAAAACATTAATTTCTGTTTGTTGATTAATTATAAAGGTTTTCTAATTTCTACGCTTAAGAAACACTTTTCTTTGATTGAAACTTTCGATAAAAGAGTAAAAAATATCGTTTGTTTGGTATATTTCTTTCTGGAAATAGTTTCACTCTAAAGCCTGATGCCATATTTTTGTGGCAAATTATGTAGCATTCTATCATATCAAACTTCTCCAAATGACAACATTTTAAACAACAGTAGCATAAACGAACTGTTGCCTTATGATTTACTAGTTGGCATTAAAAGATCATGGCGGATACACATGTTGTCTTTTGTTTTTTTTTTTCGCATAGCATACCACGACAATTTGTACAAAAAATGCGATTTTAAAAATTCCATGACTGCCTGCGTTCAGTTATGAAAAATTCATTTAAATTGAAATAACTCCGCTATTCTCATTTTAGGAAAAATATGTAAAAAACTAATTATATAGAAAATTACATTCTCTTTCTAATTAACTTAACAAATACAGGGTGTTGCATTTAAAAAAAGTATATTTTTGTAAATAACTCGTAAATCTGATATTTGTTTGTTTTATTATTATTGTTATTGTAATACACACGTAAAAATGTACACAACTGACAATGGCACACTAACCACTAATGCTCTTATTTGCTGTCTTTCTATGTGAAATTTAAACTATAAAGGGATTTTTTTAATATGTAAATAAAGAACCAAACGTGGTTTGTTTACTTTAAACTACTTTAAATTAAAAAGTAAAAATTTGTTTTAACCATGAGGATACTCTTTTTTATTTATACATACACAATTTAACTTGTAATTTTTTAAAGGTTAAATTCGTAGTCACACCTAGCACAGTGAATCGAGCCCCAAAAAAACCAGCAAATAACCAAAGTTAGATTAGGCTTTTTGGAATTTTACCGTAAAAATTATTTTCTTTTTGTGTCACGTGTTCTGCTAAACGTATTACTTTTTTGCGACAATGAACATCTGTCTTTAAAGCAAAAAACAAACCAGAGCTGTCGCAATTAGTTTTAAAAAGTAATTGAATTACAATAACCAATTACTCTTCTAAGTAGTAGTAAATTACGATTACCAATTACTAGCATGTTTATTAAAAGTAATTAAATTATCATTTAAAACTAAAAGTAATTGAATATTTTAGCAATTACTCTATTTAAATTACCACATATATTAATTAAACACGATACACTAATCAAATAAAATATTTATATCAATATGCATCATAGGCGTATGTCACACGGTTCAAAATTCTTTCTCAGCAAGTTCAACTTTAAATGACTCTAAAATATATATTTTTTGATCCTACCTCAAACATCAACAGATTTTTTTACAAAAAAAAAGTATAAAAGCGGCCCGCCGTGTTTCAAGATACTCTTTCTGGCTGGCCAAAATTCCGGCAGTTTTTCCAGAAAGGTTATTGAATTTTTCGTAGTAATTTCATTATTTTTATTAGGTAACTAAATTATTTTATATGTAATCGAATTACTTTCTAAGTAATTGAATTACTTGGGATTGTGAAAATCAATTGTCACATACGATTACATTAATTGACAATCCAAATACAATTAGCTTTTCCGGAAAGTAATTGAATTAATGTAATCCAATTACTAAGAAGTAATTGAATAAGATTTTTCAATTATTTTAATTCAATTACCGACAGCTCTGCCCCAACCCAGTATTAATTAATTACCCTGTAAAAAAGATATTTGCATAACACTGCGAGTATATTCAGTATCAGGCTTAGGGACTGGCTTAAAAAAATGAATATTCGAGTCGTGGGTACTATCGTCAGCAAAATTATGGGGTTAATCGTAAAAAGGTTATTTTATCTTTACACATAAGTTGCGGTTTTCCATAATTAAAAATTTTAATTACACTAAAATCTTGGATATATATTGTCTTTATTTGTTAATTGGTACACAACGTTTCGGTTAATCATGTATCTTCAACAAGTTTCAAGTGATAACGTGTGAAAGTAAATTTAATGTTTGTTTCAATTAGTAAATGATTGGCGAAAAAATAGTGTAGCTCGTCGAAAAAATCAAATTCCGGGAATCTGTGTTTTGGCTTAGATGGTGCTTCTACCAGCAATTGTCACATTAGCCAGAAATGTTTAAAATATTTTTTTTAAATATACAATATACTATTTATGAAATCGAGACTAGGTACTTCTGCTAACATATCAATATCCATCCTAAGACCGTTAAATCCCTCGGTGACCTTATTGCTTATTTTTCCATTATCACGTATCTAAGAAATCCACGTAGTACTTGTCCTAATTTGAAAATTATTTTTTTGAGATAAGAATTTAGACTTATAGATTGTACTTGAATAGGTAACTTAATCAGGTTTAAGTAAGTCACAGGAAATATAACTTCTAATCACATTGACGTCACTACTGTCTCGACAAACACCTTTCCGATCCATCTTTGCAAAAAGCAGTAAAAACAACCTTATCTTCATGTAAAATCATTTTGTCTCGTCGAGGGGCACGCAAAATATTATAATATCTAGTTAAAACTGGTTTTCGATTTAACAAATAAAAAGTATTACAAAAATTTTGAATTCTGCTTTTGTTAGATTTACATAATGTGTTATCACTTGGGAAGTTCTTATGAAAAGGTTTTTTTGAAGTCACACACTGTACCCGCTATAAAGAAAATATAAACGTAAAAAGTCGTCAAGTTTTTGGAGTTCCAGACATTTCGAAATTACTAGATTACGAAAAAGGTATTTTTTATCCCCGTCTGTTTCTTTCTTGGCGCCATAACACCCAAACGGAACGAGATATTAGGTCTGTTTGTAATACAGGTAAGGCAGGCGCGTGCTGGCCTACCGGGATACCGGGAGCCCTTGGAAAGTTCCTTCAAAGGGCCCTCCCAAGCCTTAAAACCTACGACAGGGCTAAATACAAAAAATAATAATAAATTAGAAGTAATAATCACTGTTTATCTGGACTCCACCTGCCTTGGCAACAATTTCTTTTGATAATTCCACTTACATAGGTATTATGACAAAGGTTGTTCTCAAAATTAAATTTGTTAAAACAAGGCTACGTAGTTGCATCAAGAGGAGGATTTGGAAGCCTTGTTTCTGATGCCCTTTGAACCTGATATAATAACAAATATTTCTGCAGACTTAGTTTTTAGTAGGTTATGACATAGCTACATTACGCTGGAACCCGCTTTAAAAAATATCTATTTGTTTATTTCATTTTAAACTACAAACAATGCTAATGATTGTAGTAAACTCAATTTTTTTGTAGTTTGAATAATTAGGCCGAAAAAATTATAAATACTCGTATGTACTCGCATCAAGTAAAAAAAAAATTCTTACTACAAAAAACTACAAACGATCGAGCATACATCTCACTAGTAGCAACTACATTATTTGCAATAATTACTGCTCAGAAATGTATTTATAATTTTTTCGGTCTAATTATTAAAACTACAAAAAAATTGAGTTTACTACATTCATTAGCATCGTTTGTAGTTTTTGAGTACGTGTCGCACCTTTTTGTACCTCCATTATTTTTCGTAATATGCGATATTTTGTGTACTCGCATCAAATAATTTTTTTTTTTTACTACAAAAAACTACAAACGATCGAGCATACATCTTACTAGTAGCAACTACATTATTTGTAATAATTACTGCTCAGAAATGTATTTATAATTTTTTCGGTCTAATCATTAAAACTACAAAAAAATTGAGTCTACTACATTCATTAGCATCGTTTGTAGTTTTTGAGTGCGTGTGGCTAATTATTAAGACTACAAAAAAATTGAGTCTACTACATTCATTAGCATCGTTTGTAGTTTTTGGGTACGTGTCGCACCTTTTTGTACCTCCATTATTTTTCGTAATATGCGATATTTTGTGTACTCGCATCAAAAAACTACAAACGATTGAGCATACATCTCACTAGTAGCAACTACATTATTTGCAATAATTACTGCTCAGAAATGTATTTATAATTTTTTTGGTCTAATTATTAAAACTACAAAAAATTGAGTTTACTACATTCATTAGCATCGTTTGTAGTTTTTGAGTACGTGTCGCACCTTTTTGTACCTCCATTATTTTTCGTAATATGCGATATTTTGTGTACTCGCATCAAGTAAATTTTTTTTTTGTTACTACAAAAAACTACAAACGATTGAGCATACATCTCACTAGTAGCAACTACATTATTTGTAATAATTACTGCTCAGAAATGTATTTATAATTTTTTCGGTCTAGTTATTAAAACTACAAAAAAAAGAGTTAACTACAATCATTAGCATTGTTTGTAGTTTAAAATAAAATTTAAATAAACAGATATTTTTTAAAGCGGGTTCCAGCGTGATGGAGCTTTATGACATGACAGAAAGGCAAAGCAAAGTTTAAAATTTACCTACCGTGGTGTTAGTATCTATTTTATTGTTAATTATTTTTTAGTTATTTTCATTTTTTTTTATCTTAATAAACTTATTGTTTTTTTTCATTTTCTATTTTATATTTCTTTAAACTTTGTTCTTTAATGTTGACCTTTGATTAAGGGACTATATCTTTTCTCGGAAACTATAAGTTACGCGAAAAAAAGTTTTTTGTAAAATGTGTTTGTTGTAAAAGTCTCCTTAATTTTATGATATTTTTAGGTTTGTTGCGATTTTATATACAGGGTGGTGACACCACGTTTATTTTTAATAAAACACCCTATATTGTATAACATTTTTGGATAGCCCTTTCAAAGAAAAATTCCACCATATATATGACTATGGGTCTGTCATGCACAGTTTCGAACTTATTAAAGATTATCTTCAGAATTGATGCTATTATGTAAATGCTATGAATACGACGCTGATTGACTTTAAAAAAAATGCGTATTTTTTTATACGATAGTACTTTTGATCATTCACTATTCTAATTTAAAATTCTGTAAAAAACTACGCACTGTTGTCAAGGTTGGCAAACTTACTTTTCACATTTTTTTTAAATGAAACACCCTGTTTATTATTATATTTTTGAATAGCAAATAGAATTGCAATTTCAATGACATCACATAGTATAGACCCTTGACTAACCATTTTGGCTTAACTGGCAGATCCAAACATTGGTTATGAAATTTAAATGATTACGATAAAAAACTATGAATTGGCTCCTTATTAATCTGTTTACAACCCTATTAATAATTTGAGAAATATGGAAAATGGATGCGCGCCCAGCGGGAAGCGTGAGAACTGACAGAAACTCGTTATGCGCAATACCAGTAGCAGTTCTTGGCTTGACCGCCATTAATATGTGCCTTGCATCAATTTAAAATAAATTTTAAAATTTTGGATTTTCTGTAGGCTTCGAGCCTGACATCCAGATTTTCCACCGACGAAGCCCTGGAAAGCTCTGTCTGGCAAGTGGAGTACTGGCAAATTAGACCTGAGGGGACCAGAGCCAAAAAGAAAGAAAGAAAAAAAAACTTCTTAACAACATCCTAAAACGGTTATGACCACGTTAATAAGGAGCGAAATCACAGTTTCATATCTTAATAATTTAAATCTTATAACCAATTTTTGAATCTGTCAGTTAAGCCGTAACGGTAAGTACAGGGTGATCAGTTAAGGGTAGCAAGCGGCCATATCTCATAAGATATTGGTCGTATAGATTTGAGAAAAAAAAATCATAATAAAAGTCGCCAAAGAAATTGCTGGAAATTATTTTCGAGTTTGAAACAAACGTCCGCAGAGGCTACAACCAACACCAAGTAGAAAAATGGGATTTTTATAGAATTTTGTCTAATGAAAGTATATCGATTATATCATTTTCATATTTACTGACCATTTCCCTACATTTTTGTCCAAAACGTTTTGTTCTATCTATCAAAATAAGCGGTGGGGAAGTTCAATTGTTTTTTAAACAAACCAGTTTCTCCCGTTTCTTTTGACCGATTTTAGCAAACTTAGCTCATAGAAAGACATAATTTGCACTACAAAACACTTATTTGGTTTTGAATTTTTGACTTTTGCTGTCGCCGCTAGATGGCGTTAACTGAAAGGCGCAAATTTTGATTTTTTTTAAAAAAAACAAATGTAATGGTATATTAATTTGTATATATTTTAAAGGGGATAAATTTCTCTATAATTTAATGAAAATAATTTATTATCTACCTTTTTGAACCGTTGATATTGACAAAAATATAATTTTATTACATTAAAATGGCACGCCACTGTTTTTATCAAAATAAAAGTCAGTTTTGTAATCGCTTATTAGTTACTAACAAAAAGAACCTCCCGACTTTTTTCGTTGGACACACGGTTTGGATTGAAAAAATAAAATAGTTAATATGTTTTACAATGATAATTATAAGGTAACGTATGTAACTATTTTATTTTTTAATCCAACCCGTTTTTCCAATGAAAAAAGTCAAGAAGTCTTTTTGTTGCAATTAATAAGCGATTACAAACTGATTTTTATTTTGATAAAACAGTGGCGTCCATTTTAAAAGTAAAAAAATTTTATTTTGTCAATATCAACGGTTCAAAAAAAGGGAAAAATTTAAAATTTTTTCACTAAATTATGGAAAATTTATCCTCTTTTAAAATTTATAAAAATAATATACCTCATTTGTTATTTTTTGAAAAAACTATTTTCTCCATTTCAGTTTAAGCATTACCGACGCAAAGTCAAAAAGAAAACAAATAATTTTGTAGTGCAAATATGCTCTTTCAAGGCCCAAGTTTGCTAAAATCGTCAAAAGAAACGGGAGAAATCTTGGTTTGAAAAACAAATTTAACTTCCCCCCCCTTTATTTTGATAGATAGAACAAAATGTTTTTGACAAAAATGTAGGGAAAAGTCAGTAATATAAAATATATAATGATATACTTCATTTGACAAAATTCTATAAATATTTTTACTTGGTGTTATTTAAGCCTCTACGGACGGGAAATTCGAAAATAATTTCCGAATTCCTTGGCGACTTTTTTTGCGATTTTTTTCTCAAATCTATACGACCAATATCATGAGATATGGCGCTCGCTACCTAACTGATCACCCTGTACGTCCGGGTTAATAATAGATGTTACATAGCATCCATTCTGCATCACAGGCCCATATTACATTGATACTATTACTAGAAGATAAAACCCACGCGCATGAGATAAGCCTATCTCTTCGCACGCCTGACGTCACTGATGACTATTTCCCAGAAACGGCGAGTTTTAATATGGCATTCCGATTTCTGTTTAGATGTTAGATGGATTAAGCGCATGATTTATTTATTTTTTAAACGTCATATAATGCCCCAAATACAATAAACGTTAAAAAGGCTTTAAAATGCTTTCCCAACCGACAAGCAGTTTTTGTCGAGTGACGTCATGCGCAACGTCGTACGAAATTAAATCGCCAAGTGGTTTATCTTCTAGTAATAGTATCATGGTCATACATATTGTTAAATTTGTCTTTAAAAGGGCTATTCAAAATGTCATAAAATATAGGTTGTTTTTTTAAAAAAAAAAACTTTGTGTCACCACCCTGTAATAGAAACACAACACACCTGAAAATTAAAAAATTTTACAAGAAACTAGTTTATATATATTTTAAATATCTGGTTTTATTTAAAACTGAATGTTTTAATAACTCTTTGTTAGTGTTTTTAATAACAAGTAATCTTGGTGTTGTTTTATATCTCCATTATTTTTATGGAAAATAAAGAAGAAAGAGGTAATATGAGTTTATCTGTTACAGAGCTTACATTTCACCTCACACTTATTCAAGATTTGTTTGACGTTAGTTGTGGCACCTGTATCTGTGATTAGCCCCACTTCCTTATCTATCTCTTCTCGTAGTAAAAGCACTTTGTTAAAATATCAGTGGTCGATAGAAACTCGACTTTTTTCTATTTGGCATTTTTGTTGAAGAAAATAAATAGTTTTTACATACTGTTTACAATGATGTAATATAAGGTAACAGTATGTAACCTATTTTATTTTTGTAATTAACCCATTTTCCAACGTAAAAATCAGAATTATTTTGTTAGCAATTAATAAGCGATTCAAAACTGATTTTATTTTGATAAAAACAGTGGCGTCATTTTTAATGTAATAAAATTATATTTTGGTCAATATTACGGTTTTAAAAAGGTAGATAATAAATTCTTTTCACTAAATTATAGAGAAATTATCCCTTAAAATATATAAAATTAATATACCATTACATTTGTTTTTTAAAAAACTCAAAATTTGCTACCATTTCAGTTAACGCCATCTAGCGGCGACAGCAAAGTCAAAATGCAAAACCAAATAAGTGTTTTGTAGTGCAAATTATCTTTCATATGAGCCTAAGTTTGTAAAATCGGTCAAAAGAAACGGAGAAATCTTGGTTTGTTTAAAAACAATTGAACTTCCCCCACCGCTTATTTTGATAGATAGAACAAAATGTTTTAGACAAAAAATGTAGGGAAATGGTCAGTAAATATGAAAATGATATAATCGATATACTTTCATTTGACAAAATTCTATAAAAATCCCATTTTTCTACTTGGTGTTGGTTGTAACGCCCTCTAGCGGACGTTTGTCAAACTCGAAAATAATTTCCAGCAATTTCTCTTGGCGACTTTTGCGATTTTTTTTTCTCAAATCTATACGACCAATATCTTATGAGATATGGCCGCTCGCTACCCTTAACTGATCACCCTGTACGTCCGGGTTAATAATAGATGTTACATAATTGCATCCATTCTGCATCACAGGCCCATAGTCATACATATTGTTAAATTTGTCTTTAAAAGGGCTATTCAAAAATGTCATAAAATATAGGTTGTTTTATTAAAAAAAAACAACTTTGTGTCACCACCCTGTAAATAGAAACACAACACACCTGAAAATTAAAAATACTTTTACAAGAAACTAGTTTTATATATATTTTTTAAATATCTAGTTTTATTTAAAACGTGAATGTTTTAATAACTCTTTGTTAGTGTTTTTAATAACAAGTAATCTTGGTGTTGTTTTATATCTCCATTATTTTTATGGAAAAATAAAGTAAAGAAAGAGGTAATATGAGTTTATCTGTTACAGAGCTTACATTTCACCTCACACTCCTATTCAAGATGGGTGTGTTTGACGTTAGTTGTGGCACCTGTATCTGTGATTAGCCCCACTTCCTTATCTATCTCTTCTCGTAGTAACCGCACTTTGTTAAAATATCAGTGGTCGATAGAATGATCGAGTCTGTTTTTTTAATTTGGCCGTTTTAGCTTTTGAGTGTGACTACCTTGCCAAATGTATTTTTTAATGGAGAACAAAAATGTGGTAATAAACCCAAAGTTAAAACTTTTTTTCTATTTTTTATTTTTTGTGAATTACCCACTTATAGTTAGCAACTTAATTATATCCAGTTTAGATGTTCTGTTTGAGATCCTTTAACACGAGATGAGGGCATGCTTATCAAAAGTAAATTTATTTAGTGCCATTCAAGGAGAATATTGGTTTTATTTTAATATATATGGTTTTACGCATTATAAAATATATTTATGCAGTGTCATCTTAACAAAATATTGCTGATTAGTTTTTTTACATTATTTTAATGAAAGGTGTTTGTGGAACTTTCATATTCCTAATTTATTTAATACGCGACGTTTCAACCGTTAAGAATATCCAGTCTTCTTGATGTAAATACTGAATAAAGCCGGAGTCTCATGTGTCCCATTTCCGACCATCCGACGTACGAAAATTTTTAATTTTTTTTGTCGGAAAACTTGCATGTCTCATTGATTCGAATTTCGGATCCGTCGGAAATCGGACGCATGAGTCTCCGGCTTAAGTAACATATCTTCTAAATGCACTGACGCATAAAGGCGACTAATGCGATCATGCGTCCAGCGCATGGAATGAGGACACATTTACTTAAAAGTAGTTTCCAGACATTCCTTATATCAAAGAGGGTTTGCAAAAATAGGATTTTTGGCTGATGAATACTGCTTTATTGGCTGAAAATAACCCTTTATATCTAAAACAACGCGTCTGCCAAGTATTTTTTAATACGAAATTCTATAACAGAATTACAAGCATTTAAAATTAAATTATAAAAGTTTTCCGCGAAAAGGGGAGCTAAGTCACAAGTAGCTAACCACTTGTATTTACAACTTTGAGCGACAGCGGCGACCGAAGCTAAGTTCCAATATTACATCTCGGATAAAAGCGGAGTAAACTAAATACCAAGCGGAGCTTTTCCGGATATTAAAACACTTTTGATTTTCAATCAGTAAATAAATTCCATTTTCATTGTTTACTTAAAAAGTAGAATACTACAATCTGGTTATTTTTATTTGTCAAAAACACTCAAAACACAAAAAATATTATTTGAAAATAAATGAGGTTACAAGCTTTCAGAGTATAACATAATATACATTGTTAAAATCAGAATAAGGGGCACCAATTATCTACGTAAAAATCAGATATAGCGCTCATTAGAAAAAATAAAGCTGATGATGGTGGCCGAATGACGAAACGTCGGATGTGAAATTTGAAAGCACCATGAAATAGCTCAGAGAGAGTTGCTGTACTGATTTTTAGAAACGAGTTAAATTTCGAATACAAAACAGGCAAAAAATATCCGGCTCATAATCTGAGTACGAATGTTATTTGCTAAGACAATTCCGCGAATAAAACAAACTTAAAACCTAAATAATAATTAATCAACAATATAAAATACAGTCACTACTGCGGTAACGATTGACAGATCCGTAACCTTATCGATTTGTTTAGCCAGTGACTTTTTTCCTTCTTATCAATATTGAATTTAACAATGCCTTCTTCATGGCAGTGCAATTTAACTTCTTCGAAAGCAAGCAATAGTCCACAAGCATTACCGGAATTTGGTAGTGTTAGGCAGTGGGTGACTAAGGCTTTATACAAGTCCTCATGGGGTAAGTATAATATATTTTTGTATAATTATGTTCAGTGCGGTGCGATAAAAAATAAAATTCTCTGAGGCGCTGTTAATGTATCACAAAACTCTATCTCACCCTAAGCATAAACTCGAAAATTTCGGTATTGTATTTTTGACATCATTAAATGTCATTTGAGTCTTTTACTAGTCCTAGCTGTATTTGACATTGACAGTAGAAGGCAAGCACGTGAGATCCGATACAAGGAATTTAGTGGCAGGGTTTGTATTTAAATGACTTTTTACTTCATTCTGTTAGGAAAAGCTAGTCAAGATTATTACTCATGTATAAATCTAAAACTAACCTTTTTTACCTCCAGGTTCTGTCTTTCTACACTCAACAAAAGTGGCTCGATTGGGTCCTTGGGGGTAGTAAAAATTAATATTCAAAAGTTTAAGTTCTTTAGTGAAACATCTAGTACAGTAAACGAAGGTGTGAACCTGAAGATCAGGTTGGGCCGTCACATTTTTTTTTAATTTGCAGATATTAATGTATACAATAACCTCTGAAAATATCATATATAAAAAAATGTCCGCAAGGGCCTGAAAATGGCCCTCAAGAGCCCGAAAATCCGTTTTTTCAACTAATTTGGTCGATATCTCCCGAAATATGACACTTGCGAAATTCGTGTCTAGACGAAAATAAAGAGCAGTTTATTAACTGCAAAAATGATTCTCTTCACTTTTGTCAAAAATTTGATAGTTTTTGCAATAATCGGCCATTAATGCGCTGAGTATTTTTTGCACCTGCCCCGTATCTTGAAAGGTGGTTTAAGCTACTTACACTTCCAAACGGACGGACTAATTTTTAAATAACTCACCTAAAAATGCACATTTTTGCATGATTCAAAGTTTACATGAAAGAAGGAACGTGTAGCAATAATATCTTGTTACTGTTTCCTTTTTTTGTTTCTTTAGAATATTAAAAACTCGAACCAAAGTTAGTTTTTGCTCGATATTTTGACCCTCCTATCAATTTGTTTATATTTTTTTTATAAAAAGTAATTTTTCCGAATTCTTTTGGATTCAATAAATATTTTTTAATTAGCGATAAACCCGAGCATTTTTAAAAACTTCGGAAATCTAAAAGAACCGCCCTAAGAAGAACACGTTGTTTACAAAAATACACAAAAAATATTTATTAAGCCTTTGGGAATGTATTCAACACTTTTCAAAGCCCCATTATCCAAAAGGATTCGGTTAAATTACTCTTTATAAAAAAAGGAACTGTTTGATAGAAGGGTCAAAATATCGAACAAAAACTAATTTTGGCTCGGGTTTTTAATATTGCTAGAGAAACAAAAAAAAGGAAACAGTGAAAAGTTATTTTAGCTTCAGGTTACTTCTTTCATATGAACTTGAATCTGTATATGCATCTTTAGGTTAAATCTCAAAAGTTTTTATTAAATGTAATGACCCAAAAGTGATGGGAATCATTTTAAAAGCTAATGAACTGAATCTTTATTGTCGTTTTAAACATAAATTGCGTAAGTGCTATGTTTCGGGAGATATCTGCCAAAATAGTTGAAAAAACGGATTTCCGGGCTCTTAAGGGGCCATTTTCAGGCCCCTGCGGACATTTTTTTATCTATGATATTTTCAGAGATTAATGTACACATTAATACCTGCAAATTAAAAAAAAATTGTGACGGCCCAACCTAATCTTTAAGTTTGGGGTTTCTTCGGACTTCATTTACTGAACTAATCTAGTATTCCACTATGGTAATAAAACAAAAAAAATATCCGAAGGATGGCCGGAAAAGATCACCTTGTACAATACAAATGCGCAAAAATATTTCATAATCCTATTTATTATAAACTGAATAATGTACTTTAAATTGTCTGGCCTAAATAAAATACCTTATTTTAGGGAATTATATCGACGATAAAGTTGATTTAATTAAGTAAATCATTTAATGTTTGCACAATACTTTATCTTTTTTTTCATGTATTCAATAAATGTAAAAAGGATGCTATTTAAATATACAAGGTGTTTCAGAATTAATCCAAAGTATTTAAGTGAATATTTAATATCTTACATATTTTTTTATTGGCTAAAAATAACCCTTTATATCTAAAACCCTTTAAAAAACGTTTAATACAAAACTTATAATGGGACTATAAGCATTTTAAATTAAAATATAAAACGCCTGCGCCAAAAAATCTGGCTATTTAAATTATGTACAAGGGGCCTATTTTACTATGCCGGCACAAGCAGCATTGCCGCATTTTATTTAGGAAATCTACCCTAAATGTAAAATTAAAGTCGAATAAAAATTTATTAACATTATCAATATGGATCTTTAACATTATTGTACATTATTAAGGAGTTTTTTTCAATACGCGAACGTACATAAAGATAAAAATATAGATTTTTACATTTTTTTCTACTCTATAATAATATTCATAGGTATTGGTTTTTATGTATTTTTACCACCTTTTCTTTGAGATGATGCATTTCTCATTTCTGTTTCGATTCGTAAGCATTAAGAAGACAAAATAATATAAATGAATGTATAATATGTTTATTATACAGGGTGGGCCATATTTTTTTGCACATTTGTAATCGTTCCAGGGAGATACGAAGCGGGGAAATGGAGCAAAGCAAATCACTCCCGAATCGTTGCTTCGTGAAAATTTAGTATAATAGCAATGAATCCGATCCCACGATGAGAAGAACGCGCATTTTGGGCAAAACATTTTTACAAAAACCACGCACGATTTTTACGTCTTTGCTCGACGCCTTTTTCGATAACATTATTAGTTGTACACTAATAAGACACCCACGGTACGTTAGTACTTAGGCATCAGCCTTCATGGACTGTCCCAAGATTTAAAAAAAAACTAGTAATCAATGCCTCAGTGGTGATTTAATTTAATTTATTTATTTATTTTTTATTTACATTCTCAAAATAAGATAACAGCTATAACTATTTTAGAAATAATAAATTAACTAAGTATATGTCCCAGCAGAGTAACATCACCACCTGGAACGTAAAATACTGTTACGGTATCTAACAAATGAGCATCCGAAGGGATCAATCTCAAGGTGAGCATTCAGTAGAGAAAACTTCATTCTTTCTAAGAGTTCGGTGTGGTACCTTAAGAGATATTTGACTAAGAAGTTGAGGACAGTCGATATAACCGTTAATTAATTTATAAATGAAGTACAAGTCGGAAAATTTTCTTCTGTCCTCAAGTGATGGAAGACTAAGGTACAGTTGGACATCTTCAATTCTATCTGTCCTACGAAGTTTATAGGCACAGTATTTTATAAACTTTCTTTGAACTCTCTCAAGTTGGTCCTTATAGGTGTTGTAAAATGGTGACCAAACAACCGAAGCATATTCCAAATGGGATCTCACAAAAGAGACATACAGCCAACGAAATGAGCTCATAGACAGATCACCACCAACTCTGAAAATGAAGCCCGACATTCGATAAGCTTTACCTGTTATGTACCTCAAATGTTCCCTAAAAGAGATATCACCACAGCACTTCGCTCTTGATGCCTAATATTATAAGCCGTCGCCTCATACTTTTTGTTGTGTTTGAAAAAGCTTATAGAAAAGCACTTAGCAGCGTTTAGGGATAATTCATTAAGCTCAGACCATCCTGCAAAAGAATTTAAAGACTCTTGAAGTATTCTAGAGTCTCGGTAGTCATCAACAATTCGAAACAGTTTGAAATCGTCAACATAAAGCAAATAATCACAGTCCCCAATGTAATTTTCAATATCACAAAGAAACAAGTTAAACAACATAGGGGCACAGTGGCCACCCTGAGGCACTCCAGAGGTTACGACAATGCTACCCGATTCAAAATTTCCTATCCTAACCTTCTGAGTTCTTCCAATTAACATACTCTGGAACCATTCCACTGTTTTATCACTAAATCCGATCACCCGAAGCTTGGCTACAAGCAAGTTATGATTCACCCTGTCAAATGCCTTAGAGAAGTCCGTATAGACCGCATCCACGTGGTGTCCTCTCTACAATGCATTCAGAAGGGCTGTCTCATACGATACCAAGTTAGAAATGGTAGACCTGCCGCCAACAAAACCATGCCGACGAGTGTCGATGAATTGTTTACATTTCCAGCTTAGTTGATCATATACAAGGCTGTCAAGCAGTTTGGGAATTGCAGATTGCTTGGAAATGCTCCTATAATTATTTACATATTCCCTCTCTCCTGATTTAAAAATAGGAATTATAAAGCTCTCCTTTCAGATTCCCGGAAGCTCACCTTCTGATAGTGAATTATTAAATAATAGCCATAGTGATCTTGAAATGCTAAACCTAAGGTTACTTAACAAATACTCAGGTATGTTATCAGGTCCTGATGACATTTTTAAAGGTAAATGCGCAATCTTATCAAAAACATTAGACAAACTAAGGGAACCAATATCAAAATCAAAACAATTATTAACCCTATAATCAGGCACAGTTGCACCACTGCTGCTATAGACCGTTGAGAAATACTCACAGAAAAGGTCAGCAATGCCCTGCCCACCGTTCGCCACTTTGTTGTTATAGTACATGCAGTTGGGCAGTTCATGTGACCTCCTCTGAGAATTCACAAATATCCAAAAATGTCCAGGATGCTCAGAAATACCACGCTCAGCTCTTTCTATAAAGAGTGCATAATCCCTCTGTATTAAAGTTTTACATTTAGATCTAAGAACCGAGCATAGTGAGTCTGAGATCCAGATTGACAGTATTCTTTATGAGCCTTTTTCTTGTCAATGATACAACTTCTCAGTTCTGCAGAGAAATAATTGGGAAAAGTGGAACTCCTATAAACCTTCAGAGGCACAAAATCTCTCACAGCCCCGTTCAATATTGTGTAAAACAAACCGGTAGACTCATTGATAGATTTGTTTAGAAACAGTTTTTTTCACCGAACACTTGCAAGATAATTATTAAGAGATGTAAAATCTGAATGTCTGTTATCAAGATATGGAATTTCGTATTTTACCGGTTGGGTTTGCACAACATCAATCTGATATACATAAGCGCTATGGTGTATGCTACAAGGTAGTAACACATCATCAGCTAGAGTTACAGATGCATTCCTTATATGACTGAAAACAAGATCTAGGTATACATTACGACTGTTAGTTATTGTAATAAGTTGTTAAGGTTTAAAATGCAAAGTTCTCAGCAAGTAATTCAGCTTGATTTCCCGGAGGACAGTCTACCCGAAGTCCATGATCATCATTGCTCCATACAGCCTTAGGCAGATTGTAGTCCCCATTATGGTTAAAAAAAGTGATGAGGGGACCGGCGTGACTACTAATCAAAAGCAAACATTGCAACAATATATACAGGGTGTCCGATAAGGTCGTCCTCCGGGGATATCTCAAGAACCCTTCATCGCATAGCTTTCGGAAAAAAATATTTATAATATCATTATATATTTTTTTTTAAATGTACATTTGCTCCTCCCCCTCCCTATATTTGACAGCTTAGGAAAAAACGCTTAAAATAAAAAAGTTTCCCTTTTTTACATAGTTTGTGAGAAAACTATCAGCGACATAAGTTAATATGGCATATTTTTAAATAATCCGTGTTTTTTCTAACAGCAGATTTAGAAACTTGAAAATAATTTCCAGCATTTTCTCGAGGCCGATTTTACTATAAATATTTTCCAAAGCTATGCGATGAAGGTTCTCGAGGTATAGCGACCTATCAGGACACCTTTATAGAAATGAACCGCAAATTGACAAGTAAACGTAGCGTATCCGATGCAAATGTTGTGGTGCCATAAAACAGCGCTATTGTGAAAATATTATTTGCAGAAAAAATTCCCAATACTATGCCGCCAATACGACAGGCCCAATTTAATTTAAATAAGAGATTTGAGAACACTGGCAGTATAGCTGATTTTCTTTAAAGTGGCCGTCCACGCATTTCACGTTCAAAAGCAAATTTACAGTTAGTGCCAGAAAGTGTTGTTAAAAACCTTACCAGATTTACCAGAAGACGGGCTTCAGAGCCTCGGTCAAGTCTTCAAGACATTATAAGGGAGTTAAAATTGAAATGCTACCGCACATGACTTCTGCATGCTTTACATGAAGATGATTTTGACAGAAGACTGGAATTTTCAAAATGGTTCTTAATTTGGTTTGAAGCTGAAGATAATTGTGCCGATCGGATTTTGTGGACAGATGAAGCTACATTGGCAGGGTTAATCGACATAATTGTGTTTATTAAAGTGACAGTAAAGGGTTAAATCTTCCAGCTGTTACATATTAGGCAGGTATCTGAAGTGTAGGACCTTATTTTATTTTATTTTTTTTTTGATGGGCGGTTACATCTGAAAAATACCTTGACATGTTAAAGAGACGTGGTGATTCCAGAATTACAAAATAATCCAAGTTATAAAAAAAATTCTTTTATCTGGCAGCAAGATAAAGCACCACCACACTAAGGTTTAGAAGTAAGACATTTTTAAACAACACGTTTGAGGAATGGATCGGACGGCGTGAAACAGTTAACTGGCCTCCGAGATCATCTGACATAACACCGTTCGATTTTTCTTTGTGGGACATAATAATAAATGCGGTGTACGTGCAAAAACCAAATAACTTAAAAGAGTTATAGAAATGCATCGAAATCAAGTTCCTTTCATTGTCCACATAAGTAGATTTATGCGCAGCAATAGTCATCAGCGACTTTTCGGCCACCCTATGTTTAAGTACACACACAGCAAATATCTAGTCAATCCGGCATCTCGAAGATACACGCACATTAACTATATTTTTTTTACTCTATGTAAAGTGTTTTTAAAACTTTAAACGCTCTTTTGTTAAAACTGTGTTTTTAAAGTCGCTAAGCAGTCTCAACTTGTAACACCCCAAGCTTTTTTAGGAATTAATAAAAGGTTTTTTCTTACCCATACATATATTCCATTTTATAAACGATTAATAAAAATCGTGCTTTATGCATTTCGCACTATGGTGAAGTACATGAAAAATACTGTTTGTCATTCATTTCTTAAATTCATGCAATATTGTGTGGGTTACATATTATTTTGTGTGTTATCAATTTGTGTTCAAATGATAATAGTATTTCATGGGAAATATTTGCTATGGTCTCTGGTAATAAATAATAAAATATGCTACTGATATTTTTGTAACAGTCGGTACAAGGCACTCCCTAGTTAATTGACCAAAATAAAACATTTTTATTAAATTCTCTGGACTTAAGAAATCCCCTACTCGGGGGTATACCAACAATATTTTTACATTTGAATCTAATTTATATTGTTTTCTCTGGCAACCTTATTTTTATATTAAGCTATAATTTTGATGAGCTGTAAAGTCGAAGTTAAATTATGTAAGGACGCGGTTTCTTAATGTAATTGTTTTTGTTAAGACATAACTATTATAAAAATGGTGTTAAAAATGATTTGGCAATTTAATATGATAATACTCAAAGTCTCAATATGCAATACGAGCTTTATTCATAGGTTATTCTATCGACACCGGCAATTCAGTTTGTTTTATCTTGGAATAGTCCACAAAAAGTTTAAAGCTTCAAGTACTGACTACCTGTGATTTTATACAGCCGTAATTATCACGGGACTTGGAAGTTTTAAAAGGTTTTTAAAAGACCTTTGCAGGCAGCATTACACAGTTGACACTCTAGGAATTAAAAGGTTAAACAAATCATTGTTAGCATTAGGCTCATAGATGGAAACCCTAAAAGATATGAACGTGAGAATCTAATTTTTCCTTTTGGGAAAGAAATTAAATTGGAAATTCGTCCGAGCAGAAGCCTGATAATACCTTATAAAAACGACAGTCTCCTAAATTTGAGGTGAAGACAAGGCTTCTATTATTTTTAAGTACGTACTGTTTGTCATTCATTTCTTAAATTCATGCAATATTGTGTGGGTTACATATTATTTTGTGTGTTATCAATTTGTGTTCAAATGATAATAGTATTTCATGGAAAATATTTGCTATGGTCTCTGGTAATAAATAATAAAATATGCTACTGATATTTTTGTAACAGTCGGTACAAGGCACTCCCTAGTTAATTGACCAAAATAAAACATTTTTATTAAATTCTCTTTTTACTTAGAAGTCCACGAAGGTATCCTAATACTAAGTACTGGGTTCCTACTTAGAAATCCTTATGGGTATACCAACAATATTTTTACATTTGAATCTAATTTATATTGTTTTCTCTGGCAACCTTATTTTTATATTAAGCTATAATTTTGATGAGCTGTAAAGTCGAAGTTAAATTATGTAAGGACGCGGTTTCTCAATGTAATTGTTTCTGTAAAGACATACACTATGTGTTATAAAAGATGTTTTTATTATATGATTTGGCAATTTATGCTTTATTCGTGGGTTATTCTATCGACCACCGGCAATTCAGTTTGTTTTATCTTGGAATAGTCCACAAAGTTTTAAAGCCTGAGTACTGACGTACCGTGGGTATCTTAAGTAGCAGACCGTTAATTATCACGGGACTTGGAAGTTTAAAAGGACAAAAAAGACCTTTGCAGGCAGCAGATTCCACAGTCTAGACACCCTAGGAATAAAGGAACAAACAAAGTGGGTAGTTTGGAGGCCTCCGTAGATGGACTCTAAAAGGATGCATGAACGTGAGAATCTATGTTTTCCTTTTGGGAAGAAATTAAATTGGGTAATTCGTCGGAGCAGAAGCCGTGATAATACCTTATAAAAACGACAGGTCTCCTACAATTTGAGGGTGGAAGAAAAGGAAGCTTTCTTGTAAGTGTCGGGTCATTAATATGGCGAACGGCTTTTCTTTGGATGGAATCAAAAGTGGTTGAAGACGCTATTCCGACACGTGGGATTAATATTTTATGCAGGGTCTAATTTGGGAATCATAGAGACTATACAGATTAGAAGGAAAGAAGCTGTTGTGGCTATGGATTTAATGTGCTTGTATTTCTGCCTGAAATGCAGGGGTTTTTAATTTTTAAACCAATTTTTTCCCAGTTTCGTTAACGATGTCCAAGTAGCGGAACATGCAGATATTGCATTTCACGTTACCTTTCAGACAAGGCGGTAATGCTATCACGGACCTTTATTACCCCCTTCCCTACTTACTATCTTATTAACACGGGTTCACGGAACAGGAACACGGGTTCTATAATTTGAAAATTTATTAACATGACGGTGGAAAATTATTCTCTTAAATAAATTATTGTTTAAAGTTCAGCATTATTTTTTTCGTGTTATGTAAACTAGCGGAATGCAAGAAATAAATAATCGAAATATTTATTAACCGTAGGTCAAATAAAATGAATAAATTTCCGAAGGATGTTTTCAAATTAATTTCATTTTAAAAAGAACCAGAGGCTTATTACTTTTCTGTTTAAAATGATTTGGCAAGAATAAGCATTTTTTCGCGACATACCGTTTTTAACTACTGGTGATAGCAGTTCTTTTCCCCACCATTCTAACCGTGCTTAATCCGCTTAACCTCGCAAAAACGAAACGGTTTACGTATGTTACGCGTGTGTCAACTTACCTACTAATCGTTTAATACACTTTTAAGTTTAAATCCAAATGTAAGGTCTTTGGAAAGTTAAGAAATAGGTCGAAAAGATAAGATATAAACCAAACTTTCCATTTAATAAGATATTAGATATTTTCAAGTCAACTGTAACAAGTAAATCTTTTCCTCTATGATTTAAATATAATTGCACTAATTCTGATTAAATCGAAAAATCTGCAATCCAAATAGTCGTTAAAGCATAGCAAAAAACATCACAAGAACCAAAACTATAGAAAAGCCGCGAATCCTCCATTATTTTAATTTGACACTTGACATAACCATTATGAACGCTCCTCCCGACTAGTGGCGATAGCGGTGGATACTGGGTTCAAAGTAATGACGTAATATTGACATCATAAAACCTTCCCTAAACTGTCCTAACAATTTTCAACCCGGTATGAAGCCAAAATTTGTTTAAATAAAATTATGTTGTACAGCAAAAATGCCTTTTGGTGCATAAAAAATGCGCACAACATTTCACAAAAATATCTAGGGTCATACCAAAATTGTCTTAAAAAAATTATTTTGTTCTTCACATTTTAGCACCCTGTAGTTCAAAAGTTAAGAGCTTTAGGACATATGTTTCTATAAAGTTTTTCTCAAAATGGACTCCTGAAATATTAGCATCATTTAGAAACATCCTGTGTAAAACGTTTATTAACACGGGACATAAGACTTGGAGGTTTAAAAGGGCATAAAAGCAGCAGGTAGCTGGGTTTACAGTGTAGAGACCCTAGGAATAAAGAAACGAACAAAGTGGGTAGTTCGGGGGCCTCTATAGATAGACTGTAAAGAGAAACATCATCTGTAAAAACCATAGATATATAAGCAAAGGAAGATAAAAACTGTTTACAATTAAAAGCAATCAAACATTAAAATAGTGTCACTCTCTAGACATGTGGTCAAACGTCTTGATTACATGCATCCTTAATTTCCTATTATTGCGAATTTTTAGGATATTGCTTTATTAATTCCTTTTTAAATTCTTAAAAAGATCATAGATCATAACATGTCGTTATGCAATAACTTAGTAGCAGCGACAGAAATATGTTTTTAGTTGATTTTTATTTTGCTTTATTAATATTATTCTCAAAAATAATCATAACGGAATATTAACGTTCAAGATGGCAACACTGTTTTTTGTAGTTTATTCATAATTTTCGTACGCTACGGTCACGAAGGCGTCGGTCAGCTAGTGTAAATTTTTTATTTGTGTTGTGAGGCGGTGTTGAATTTGTTTAAACTAGTCAGAGAGAATTGTGTTTTAAAGTCGGTTATAAAGGATTTTCTTAAAATATTATGTATTTTTTTAATAACAGCTAAAAATGGTTGTGAAGTGCCAGTTTGTGGAAAACTGATTTCGTAAAAATTTTGTTTACAGGTAAGTTTAAACAGTTCTTTTAAAAAACTTCACTTCAATTGACGTCAATACCATGGAACATCTACTTGAAACCGTTGATTTAATTTTTAAATTAAGTAAAATTAAATGTAAATTAAATTAAATTTCGTTTGAACCCACATTTACCTCTCTAGACCACTTGATGGTCCAACGTGCTTAATAAACATGCACCCTTTTGCCAATTGTCCTTTATTGGCGAATTTTTAGGATATTGTTTATTAATATTTCCTTTAAATTCTTAAAGAGATCATAACATGTCGTTATGCAATAACTTAGTAGCAGCGACAGAAATATGTTTTTAGTTGATTTTTATTTTGCTTTATTAATATTATTCTCAAAAATAATCATAACGGAATATTAACGTTCAAGATGGACAACACTGTTTTTTGTAGTTTATTCATAATTTTCGTACGCTACGGTCACGAAGGTCGTCGGTCAGCTAGTGGTAAATTTTTTATTTGTGTTGTGAGGCGGTGTTGCATTTCGTTTAAACTAGTTCAGAGAGAGATTTGTGTTTTTAAAGTGCGGTTATAAGAGGATTTTCTTAAAATATTTTATGTATTATTTTTAATAAACAGACTAGAAAATGGTTGTGAAGTGCCAGATTTGTGGAAAACTGGATTCTCGTAACAAAAATCTTTTGTTTCACAGGTAAGTTTAAACAGTTCTTTTATAAAACTTCACTTCATTGACGTGCAATACCATGGCGAACAAATAACATTTTGTTGTTAATACCTTTTATGTTATATTTTTGTGCATATTAACAAGGATTGTTTACTTATTTTAGCATAAAATTTGATTATATAACTAAGGAAAAAATTGTTTAATTATTTTATAATCGATTAAAAGTAACCATCAAGGTATAGTTTTTGTTATAAACTTTTTTATTAGACTAATATAGCATATGAACGATTTTAATTATAAAATTTGTTTTAAGGTTTCCTGTTGACCCGGAGAGAAAAAAATTATGGTTTTCCCTACTTGGATTTGAAAAAAATATGCAGTTACCACAAATTGCCAAAATCTTTCAGATTATTTCGATCCTTGTGATATTATCACAAATAGAAATAAATAGTTAGTTAAATATTCTTGGATTAGTTAAGAATGCTTAAATATTCTTACTGAATACAATAAATTATATGCAAAAAAGAGTGAATTTTTTTCTTACCTTTTTCCTTTTCTCGTAATCAAAAAACATTAAAAACATAGAAGTTAAAAATACCTATTTAATTTAGAAAAAATGAAATTTATTCACAAGAAAGGGTCCTTAAAATAGATTTTTTATTTAAATCCAAATCCCAAATTTTAATTTTCCTAAAAACTTCCAATTATATTTTGATATTCGTACGGAACTAAACATTTTTTGGTCTATTAATTTCCTCATCTCGCTTTTACAAAATGGCTGTCAGATGATCTGTTATTCCTTTTTATGACATAAAATTAAATCTATAAAAATCGGTGGATAGCGATGAAGATAAAAACACGGGCAATTGCGATAAAGTTAAAAAAACAGATTCAAACTTTTTATTATATATGGTTAACGGTTAACAATGCCAGTTTTCAGAAGTGTCGCTTTATATGATAAATAAAGTTTAATTATTGTATTGAACCAATAGGTTTTATTTACTTGCACGTTCCTCGAAAGAGCCCAAAAAAGTTGTCATGGCACTTTATTTGGACTGAGTCTCATAAAATAGCTATTTTTTGGATAATATACTAAAAAAATATATTTTAGTAATTCTATAGATAAATAGTTTTTGAAACGAACTACGCCACTGGTGGCCCGCACGTTTTGCGCTGCTAAACATTTGCGACGTTGCCTGCAGGGACTTTTTTTTTATCGGAAGTCCTTTTCTTACACATTATAAATGTTTGATACACAACAAAAGCCAATTTATGAATGAACTCCCTGAACTGATCTCCCTTTGCTTATATATCTATGGTAAAAACCTCTTCAATTATATAATGTTACTGCAAATTAAATCGTGTGTTTAAATAACAAAAAACTAAACGTACTTTCAAAAAACTGTCGCCTAATAATTTTAAAATTTGTGTCGGTATTATACATGCGCCATTTATTTTAATCTTTTGGGAAAATTTTTAAAACTAAAAATAATAAAAAATACGGTAACTACTCATGTTTAACAAAAACGGGTATTTTCGCACGTATCAAATAAAAAATAAGTAAACCAAACAATTTTAAACAATATTATCAGCGGATAATTGACATTATGACGACCTTTCTGTATTTGGTTAGCTAATACAACGAACATAAATAAGACCGTGAAGCTAACTATTGTAAAACTTATGTTCGCGGGAGGTACGAGATAATGATTTCAACAATTAATAATTGTAAACACAGATACGAAATGACTTGTTTTCCATTTTCAACCAGTTTTAGTTATTGTAACCCAAGGAAGTTTAAAGGTGTATGGAAGCCCAATACTGTAGAACAAAATTGTCCAGGCGTGCAGGGCAGCGGGAATAGGGGGGTTGGCCCCGCGGAATTTGCGCAATGAATATTAGGTCAGTTCCGGATTTCCATAATTCTTTGTTACTATCTATAAAATTGACATCATCAAATGTCAAATTCCAACATTCACTGTTTTTTTTATTTTTTGCACATAATTGTTGGTTATTAAAGGATACTACTATAGAATATTTAAAATTATTGTGTAATATTAGATTTTATATCATCTAATATAATATGGAAAGAATAGATGGCGCCACTTTACTGCCTTCTATTTAAATGGTCGATATTTTAGGAAGTTTTGTATTTTTACCAAAAATCTTTGTGAATAAATAAAAACACGATTTTTTAAAATAAATTTCAAACATTGTATGATAGTATTATGTACTTATCACCAATTTTGTGATAAAAGAAGGGCAAGATAGTGTAAATGAGTTTAATCTAATCCTAAGATTCTGGTTGTACATTAAAAAGTGAAAATTTTTATAACTGCTTTTTAGGCATATACTTTTCACTAATAACAAATATTCATGAGACAGAATAACAGTGGTTAAAAATGTTTAGTAACCTTTGGTACCTGAGTATCCATTGTAACAGTATCCGTTAAATATTATGTGTGTACAGTATGTCGAGCTTAAAAAGTTGATAATGCAAGATTAAGAAACCAAAAATCTAATTTATTTTTAAACAAATGGTATTGTCTCGAAAGTTGCCTCCTCCGATTTTGATCAAATTTGGTATACAGGGTTTTTTGGGGCGCTGATTACAAATCTGAAAAATATCTTTCGGCAACGTTTCGTTTCCGAGATCTTCATCATCAAAGTTGAAAATTAAACTAACTATTTTCTATTTTCACTATATTCCCCCTTCTTTTTGTACACAATTTGATTTTTACACTAAAGTGGCACACGATATTTATAAACACCTTTTAAAACCTTGTATTTTTATTTATTTTACATCTTTTTCCATTAAATTGCGAACTTTTAAGTTCAAAGGCAGCAGCCATATTTGATTAAAAAATAAAAAGGTGTAAAATAAACATAAAAAAAGTTTTTAAAAGGTGTTTGTGAAATATTGTGTGCCAATTTAGTGTAAAAATCAAGAATTTTGTGCAAAAAGAAGGAGGAATAGTGAAAATAAGGTTAGTTTGATTTTCAATTTTGATGATGAATATCTCGAAAACGAAACATTGCCGAATTTTTAGATTTGTAATCAGCGCCAAAAACCGTACCAAAATTGTACTTTCCTTTCATTCAATTAGAGGGACCTGTATATATTAAAATTTGCCTGGTCTGCCCAGTAATCAATAATTTTGATCCTTTAAAAGAGTGTACTAAATTATTAAATGAAATAAAAGTACCTAAATGTAAACCTTATTTCTTTTTAATAATCCAGAAATACACAAACATTGTGGAAATCATCTAAAAGATAGTTAAGATTGCCTTACTTTTCTCACTAATATTTCCTATGAAATTTTTATTTTCTATTATTCATAATTGATATATTATTATTTATTCGGTTACCTAACGTTACGTTTTATAAGAAGCACCTAATTTAAATATAAAAAATACTTACCTAAAGTTAAAAAGACGGGTATGTTACCCTTGGATTTTCAAGACAAAACCATACAACCTCTAGTCATTTTGTTACGATATTATAAGTAACAAACAATTAACACAAAATTATAGTCACAATTTAATAAACACTGATCACTAAAATAAGAAGGTCTTTATCAATCCAAAACGGTACTCCGGTTCTTATAAAATTATAATAGTTGTAACTTCACACTGATTTATCAGTGTGTAAGTAGGCAACACATTAAATTATTTCGTGGAATTTTGTTATTGCGCAGAATCGGCGGGGCCAACTCTGACAGTTATTTTCATACTGGGCTGGACATTTTTTGATCGAATGGGCCATAGCATTGGGCTTCCATACACCTTTAAACTTCCTTGTTGTAACCAGATAATACACATTTATTTTAAGCAATACTAAAATTATTTTTTTAATATAAAAAGTTGCGGGTTGACTGGGGCCCGATTCTTTAAGCAATTTTTTTGACATTCCTTTTCTCTATCTTTTTCAAGACAGTGACAAACTTATGAGTTACCTTTAAGGGTAACAAGGACATGTGATCCCTATTTTACATTCTCTTTCATATGATTATGTTTTTACAGAATACTTTATAAGAACACGCTTTTATAGCAAAACGAACAAAAACATTAGAAAAAAATAAAATAATTAAACAAAGTAAAAAAGAGAGGGGCGCTTGCTATTAAATGTTACAATTATTTTATGTAAATATAGTAACTTGCACCCCACGTCTTTTTACTATAATTGAACAATTTTATTATTTTCTATTTTGTTTGCTATAAAAGCGTGTTTTTTAGTTCTTTTAAATTATAATTTATTTTCTTATTTTTTAGTTTCAAAACAACATCAAAAGTGATCTTAATCAAGAGCCTCAATTTTTAGTATATTATATGTGGGGTATATTTGCAAAACGCGACATGTCCATTTTTTATCAAAAATTACTTTTATGTATATACTAAAAGTGTATACAATTATCTACCTATCACTGTAAATTTGCCTACAAATTACGACATTTACGCCTTTAAACGTACATTTAAAAATCGCACTTAAGTGCAAAATGCGACACAGTATTTATATTTGAGATTCAAAATGCGACAAGTCTCACGCGGCAAATTGGCGAACAAGTTACAGCACGTGATGTATTTGTTTATTTTCTTTAATAAAACGCTGAATTTTGCAGCTAGTACCTGTGTGTGTTTTGAGAGTTAAACATGGCCGAAAGAAATGAAAACATTTTGCCTGATACAGAAAATCGAGCCCAAAAAAGATCTTTTTGACCTCAAGAATGGAAGACTGAAAAAGCTAAAGTAGTAAGGTGAGTAATTAAATAATAGTTTTTGACAAAATAGAAAACGTTTACGTAGGATAGCTGAAATTCGCCAATTAAAAGTTTTTTTTAGAGACTATTTTAAAATATGGATCAGATAAAAAATTTTCAATCTTTTGTTTGATATTCCCCAAAAAAAGTTTACCAGATTTAGTGTGGACATACAAAAAATAACGGACCATTTCTTTCTGGGTCTTATATGAATTATTTTAAGCACTTTCAGAAATTTTTATGTTAGTAAAAAAGCCGACCAGGACACATTTATTTTAACCTATTGCTCTGGAACACTGCCTGTGAAAAAGGACAAGAAAGGGGCTGTTAAAAACCCAAAAGCAATTTCTTAACCTACAAGATACGAAAACAAGATGATGAACTAGTTAAAGTATGTAGACAAGCATTTTTGGGTATTTTAGGGGTAAAAAAGGATAGAATTTTGCGACTGATCAAAACGTTTTTGAATACAGGAAAAGCACCAAAGGAAAATCGTGGCGGCGATCGTATTAAGGGAAAAAATGATGACAAAAAGGTTTCCATAAAAACATTTATTAAATCATTAAGATGCACAGAAAGTCACTATTGTCGGTCTGATAGTCCACATCGAGTGTACTTGCCTTGCGACCTAAATATAAAAAAAATGGAAGATCTATAATGAACAAGCTGCGCCAAATCTAAAAGTGAAACAGTCTTATTTCCGAAAATATTTTAATAATAACTACAATGTTGGATTCGAAACACCACAAACAGACCTCTGCTCAGGCGGTCTTCAATACAAAGAAAAAATTAAAAAATGCATAGTTCCTGATAAAAACAGTCACTTATAACAAATTACAGAGTTCACAAACTTCAGGCTAATAGCTTCTACGCTCTCCTTAAGCAAAACCATGATGAAATAATAAACATTTCCTTTGACGGTCAAAAAAATTTACCTCTACCTAAATTGCCCGCTCAGCGGGCTTATTTTTCAATGCAAATTAACTTTTACAATTTTGGAGTTGTCATAGGAAATTCAAAATCGCCACTTTCAACAGAGAACGTAAGATGTTATGTATGGACTAAAGTAGAGAGGCCGAAGAGCTTCAATGAAATTGCGTGTGCTGTTTATCGTACTCTCAGTAGTTATGAGTTTAAAGCCAGTAATAGTGATGGAACCTTCCGAATGATCTTCCGAACGATATTCGAATATAGAAATGTTTCGAATGATTCGAATACCTTCGGATATTCGAATATTCGTATTCCAATCAGCTGGGGTATTTTAAAGCTACTTATCGGATGATAGTTCATTCAATTCGCGGTTCATTCCTATCAAGAATAGAAATTTTCCACAAAATGTCGACTTTTTTGGCGGCCACTGTATACTATTCTATACACCACACCAATAATTACGAATTAAAACGAAAACAAAACTTCCGCCGCACCACCAATAAGAGCAAAACAAATTTAAAACGTACAAGAATACGTATGCGAACACAACATCAACCCAATAATAGTCGACTGAAATTAAAAGCCAAAACAAAATAATTCATTTTTCATCTTCCGACATCTGATTTATCCGGAATAATTCGTTATTTCGAAAGCAAACCTTTCGACTTCGGGGTAAGTCGACGGTTGGCGGTCGGCGCAATATATCGAATACCGACTGACGTTGATCGGTCAATGTTTCATATGTCGAATGATATTCCGAATATGAAAATCTTCCGGAATACGAATATTCGAATATTAAAATCATTCCAAAAATGCCCATCGCTAGCCAGTAACAAAATTGTTCGACTTTTCTGCGATGGTTGTGGGGGGCAGAATAAAAATTCAATTTTTATTGGAATGGTTTGCAACTGGTTCAGTTCTATTGCGCCACCAAACATTGAAGAGATACAAGTAATTTTTCCTGTAGTATTCCATTCTTTTATGCTCCCGGACAGGGTATTTGGAAATATTAAAAAAATTATCCGAAAAACCGTGGAGATTGTAAAGCCCACTGATTATATGAACATGATAAAAGACCGTGCAAAACTGCTACAGATGGGAGTAGATTTTCAGGTTTTTGACTGAAAAACTGAGATGCAAAAACTATTAAAACCTACTTCACAATGGCATTTTAAATTTAAAATGCCATTGTGCAAAAATATTTATTATAACCAAAAACAAGGCGGGCATGGTTTTAATCAGAGGCAAAGCTGTATACAGAAGCGATTTGGGAAAAGCAAAAAGTATTTGCAGAAAAAGAAAACGAATTGAAGCAGCAAGGCCTAAAGAACTTTCTATTGAAATGTTAATTAAAGAAGACAAAGTGAAAAGTATTGCCAACTTATTAAAGACACACTATGGGAAAGACTGGAAACTAAATCCTGCATTAAAATATTTTAAAGACATTTTCGAGAATAATGGTCAGAATAGAGAAGGACTAATTGATGTTGGTGAAATAGGGTTTATTTATGTTATATTCCATAGTTTTGTACTGTTTACTGTTTAGTCTATAACAATTATCTTTTTTAATTAAGTTGTTCTAAGTTACTAGATATATTTTTACTTGATTAAGGTTATTAAAACAAAGTTATCATGTTGCTTTGTTATTGACACGCCCAAGAGTAACATGCAAAATGCGACATGTCCAAAATTTAAATTCAAATTAAAATACCCCCAATAGTTATATATCCATTAAAATTACAAAGTACGCTTATTTTATTATTTCCTTCAACGCAATCATTACAAATTATTTTAATTTAACGTAGGAAACATGTAAACAGCTTTTTTTTTATTTTTTCAAATTACCATCTAATGGACATGTCGCGTTTTGCAAATATACCCCACATATATTTGTTAATAAACCTATTATGGCCAACGGATCATAACAAAATTTCATATGGAAAAGGAAAACCTCATAGATAAACCAACATGAAGTTCCAAGGGCGTAGCCAGGATTGTATATAAGGGGGGGCAGACAAAGAAAATTGTAAATTATATTGTTTGTTTTGATTGTTGTTTTTACCGTATGAGTTTCACATGAGCAATGGAGGTAATAATTAAAAAAATATATAAAAACTGAAATAGCTTGAATGAATGCGAGCGGCGATCGATGAGCGCACAACATTGGCTGATCAGTTGTTTTTTTAATTATTTTGGGACAGTCCACGAAGGCTGATGCCTAAGTACTAACGTACCGTGGGTGTCTTAAGTGTGGTGAGAGGGAGTTTGTTCACACGGGACTTAAATATTTAAAGATTGGGAGGAGAAGGAAAAACTTCTGCGGGCAGCAGGTTCCACAGTCTTGACACTCTAGGGATGAAGGAACGAAGGAAGCGGGAAAGTTCGGGGCTTCTCTAACTGAACTGTAAAAGGATGCATAAAAGTTGCATAACTTGTTGCTTTGTTGGGAGCCGCCAGAGAAGGAATAATACTGGCCAATTCCTCTGAGCAGAAGCCGTGAAAATACCTATAGAAGAGCGACAGATCCCCTACAGCTCGATGGTGGGCAAGAAGAGGAAGCCTTTCTGTGAGCGTTGGATCATTAATAAGACGAACGGCTCTTCTTTGAATGGAGTCCAGAATGCTAAGTGTTGTAGGGGACACCTTTCCCCAGACATGAGAACAATATTCTAAAGAGGGTCTGATTTGGGATACGTACAGAGTGTACAGGTTGGAAGAAGAGAAATATTTTCTGGCTCGGAAGAGGAATCCAAGCTTTTTTGAAGCTGCCGAGGCTATGGATGTAATGTGTTTGTGCCAGTTGAGGTTATTCTCAAAAGTAACGCCGACCAGACTAAACGACTCTTTGTTCTGCAGAACTTGGCCGCTCATATGTAAGGGATGAGCATTGGCAGACTTTTTTTGCGACAGCGAACATGACTGTGTTTTCGAGGCATTAAACTGAACAAGATTTTTGGCGCCTCAATCCAAGATAAGTTTGAGGTCTTGTGAAAGAGATATCCGCATTGACCTGCGCTTGTTTTCTAAGTCAGAATTACATGGTGGCTTAAGAAATTGAATACTAGAATGGAGGGTACTATCGTCAGCAAAACTATGAATGGGATTGATTGAGGAAGAGAAAAGATCGTTAATGTGTAGAAGAAACAGCGTGGGTGCCAGCACTGAGCCCTGGGACACCCCAGCATTAATTTGGTAGAAGCTGGAGGAATGACCATGTACACTAACTGATATACGTCGATTAGAAAGGAAACTGGAAAGCCAAGGAAGTTTGTTAAGAAGCCCATCATGCCAGACCTGATCGAAAGCTTTGGATATGTCAAGAGCAACGATCTGGGATTCACCAAGAAACTTAACGGACTTATTCCAGTTGTGTGAGACAAAGGAAAGAAGATCAGCTGTGGATCTACTGTGACGGAATCAATATTGTCTATCATGTAAGATCTTATGTTTTTCCAGATACTTTAAGATTTGGGAATTAATGAATTTTTCCATTACTTTGCAAACAACTAAAAGAAGAGATATAGGTCTATAGTTAGAAGGGAGAGTTTTGGATCTTTTTTTGGGGACAGGTTGCACACGCGCAGCTTTCCAACTCTCCGGGAAAATGCCCGTGTCGTAAGAGGCTAGTTAGGATGGGTGCAAGCTCGGGAGCACATTTTTTTAAGACGATTGCTGGTATGCCATCCAGCTCAGACGATTTTTTAGTATTAAGAGAAAAAAGAATACGCTTGATCTGTTTGACTTTAAAAATGATATCGGACATTTTATGAGAAACAGGGACAACTGTTGGAAGAGGAAGATTATTAGGAGGATCAAGCGTAGAATTGGCAGCAAATTGTTTGGCAAATAGTTCGGCTTTTCCTTTGGAGGTAGAGACAATTCCATCTTCAGAGATCAGTTGCTTCCCCTCTCACCCCACATCCCGCCCACCTGCTCCCTCTATGTTATTTAGTTAGGTTCTTTAGTCTTTAAAGTTCTTTTGTTTACAAAGTTTTATACCTAATTAATTTTTCTCAAAAACTGCTACCCTTGTCGTTATAAGTGAAATTTTTTAGAGTAGAAATTATTAAAATATATATTTAACAGTAACCTTTCTTGGATTTAAGCCCAGTTATGAAGTCGTCAAAATCAGTTACCACGAACGACCGTCCTTAAGGTGGGGCAGCTCTCTTACCTTACGCCCATTGAGTCAGTAAATCCTTCGTGATTCTTGTAGAAAGCATTTTGTACTATTTTGGTTTTGGCGAATGCGCAAGTATTGCCATTTTAAGAAAGTAATATTTAATTTATTTATTCTGATGATCCCAGTCAGGGCATTAGCATTAGTGATGGGCATAATATCATTATTTTAAGATCGAATTATTGCATTATGAATTATTTTAATAATCGGATTATATAATTCGAATTATAATAATTTTATTTTTTTAATCATTTTAAATTCCTGATTCCTGAATGAATATGTAACTCGATTTCGATGTAACTAAACACTATATAATATAGGTTGATGTGGATAATTGCCATAATTGGATATGCGTCGTGCGATATGAATTCCTATTATAATTTAATACATTTTCGCGGCTTGCTTTAATTATTTTAATTTTAATTGTTTATTTTATTCGTTGTCGTAAAACGTAAAACGGAAAACGACGAAAACGTGAAAAAAAAGTGATAAGATAATGCTGATGCTGAGTCCACAGTTCACAAAGCGGGCATTCCTATTAACATAATTATTTATTATTTTAGATTTTAGTGACATGAATGATTTTATGGTCTTTTCTCTTTTTTTTTTGAAAAGTCTCGCCATTGTCGCGACGCGTCATCGATTCTGTGGAATCAGGTTATTTTTCGTAATTCAAATTAAATCCGAATAATCGAATGATAGCGATTATTTCAATAATCGAATTATCAATTATTTTTAATTCGAATTATCCCATCACTAATTAATATGAAATTATAAAATAATTCCATTGTCATCGGCTCTTGACCCCTATACAAATTTTCAAGTTAATCCTATTTCTTAAAATTGGTGAAAATTAAGTTGAAAGAATCCGTTATATAGATACATAGATAATACAGATCAAGCTAATAAAAGCGTGGTGAAAAGACCATTTCTCGATAGCTGCTACATCCTTCAGGTTCACCGTAAATGTCTACATTATGTAGCACTAACAAGTAAGCCATGAGTCCACAATCGTTAATTGCATACCAAATTACATTTAATTATTTTTCATAATGGACCCATTATTTTGTAGCTACTAAAAAAGGATAGGTAAACTTCTTATCGTGATCTATGATACAGGATTATTCATTCGGGGATATTACCCTCAAATTTTAAATTTCTTTTAGCTGAGTTACGCAACGTATTTTATTTATATTCTGAGAGTGGGACCAATTTTTGTGAGCCCAGTTCAAGCTAATCGACATGGGCTAGAAAATGAAAAATCAAAAATGTTATCAGTTTAAATATTTTTATAACTCTTTCTAACGTCAAGGGGCTTGGGGGAACCGAGGCACTTTCCCGCCCAGCCCCCCGATAGCTACGCCACCGATCATAAATAAATAATGTTTTTAAGCGTTAAAAATTTTACATGAATAAGTAGCACCTGCTTTTTATGTGTCACAAAGGAGTTCGAGGCAGGTAGAAAATCTTGAGGCGCCAGCAATTTAAATCGCCGATACTTTCATTTCAAATGATACCACACAATATAGGGATGCGCAAAAGTCCGGAATAAAATTAATATCTTTTTAACCAGTAACTTAGGAAAAAAACGCTGAAACACGTCAATTGATTTTAAATTGTACGCATTTTTTGGCAATAAAATGAAATTTATTTTTTCAACCCCTTAGCTACAACCCTCCCCAACTTTTTTTTTCAAATGCAAACCTATGTCGTGTATGGGCTCATGTAAAAAATGGAATCTGACCATACCCTTTCTTTTTTTAACTTATGTGGTTACCAGGAAATGAGAAAAAACTCTTTTAAAAACAAAAAAGTTAGAAATACCTACTTAGTGCTATCTACGGGTGAATTAACGTAACAGATGCTGAAAATGCCCTCCACCCTCTACTTCCTAGGCGATGGTAAAACCCGTCTACGGAATTCCGAATGGCCTCAGCCGGTATGTTATGTGATTCCACTCTAATTCTGTTTTTTAGATCTTCAATATTAGCCGGCCTATTTTGATAAACCTTGTCTTTCAGATATCCCCAAAAATAATCTAATGGCGTTAAGTCTGGGGATCGTGGCGGCCATTCAATTGTACCACGTCGGCCAATCCAGCGTCCTGCAAATATTTCATCGAGATATTCTCTGACGTTAATACCAAAATGTGGGGGAGCGCCGTCCTGTTGGAACCAAAGTGTTTCAGTGGGGATATCTGGATCTGCTTCATTGGGAAACATAACAGCTAAAGCAGGCACTAATTTAAAGCGTAAAAAGTCTAAGTAGCGTGCAGCTGTAAGGTTTCCCTCAAAAAAGTATGGCCCTAATATTCTGTTGTTGATGATTGATTGATTGATTGATTGATAAACTAAATACACAAGTTGAGGTTTTGTTGTTGATGATGCCTGCCCATACATTTACTTTCTGAGGACGCTGCGTATGAGCTTCGCATATCCAGTGTGGGTTTTCCTGACTCCAGAATCGATAATTGTGCCTGTTAACTACTCCATTTAAATAAAAAGTAGCTTCGTCCGAAAAGAGTATGTTCAGTGGAAACCCATTATTCTCGTCACATCGCCTCATTATTTCCTCACAAAATTGCAAACGCCTGTCATAGTCATCTTCCAAGAGCTCTTGGACAAGATATACCTTATATGGGTGGTATTTTGTGTTTTCAAAAACCTCCCAATCGTACGTCTAGACGCAGGATTGTTTTGGACTAATAAAACCGTTGACAAATGTGGATCTTAATGCAGAAATACGGCAATGTCCAATTTTTGATCTTCGTCTAAAACATGTTTCCGGCCACTTTTGGGCAAGTCCTTCACTGTACCATGTTCTTTAAATTTGTGTAAGATCTTACTCACAGTAGCCTGGGAAATGTGATTTTTCCGGATATTTTGCATTAAATAAAGTACACACTTCACTTTGACTCCGCATTCTATCCCCACATCCCAACAATATCAAGACTTCGATACGCTGCCTCTCTGACAATACCATTTTTGTTTGGCAAATTAAAAAAGAACACTTTGAAGGTACACAATTAATAAACTAAACAGATTTCAATTTTACCCAGAAATGCCACAATTTTAAAAGTCAAAAAAATTTCTTATCAGGGCATTAAATTTGGTACAAATAATTTAACAACCTTTTTCTCTTTTTGAAGTACACTGCTCAACAATTGCTTGGGATTATAACTAATTTTATGTGTAATTTTTTTTCTGAAAAATAAATTCCAAAGAATGTTGATGCTAGATTACGTTATCAGTTTTACACATAATCAATAAAATTTGTTGTGCTGCCTGCCCAGGTTGGTCTGTTCTTAAAATTTGTAAACTTTTAGAAACTAGGTACTGATGATCCGTAGCAATTGTTGAGCAGTGTACATCATCAATGCTGAATGCCACTTTATTTGTTTATTTGCAATGTTAATTCACCCGTAGATAGCACTAAGTAGGTATTTCTAACTTTTTTGTTTTTAAAAGAGTTTTTTCTCATTTCCTGGTAACCACATAAGTTTAAAAAAGAAAGGGTATGGTCAGATTCCATTTTTACGACTTAATGAGCCATAGACATAGGTTCATTGAAAAAAATTTGAAGGGTTCAGCAAGGTTAAAAACATTTTACAACAAATAAATTTAAACTGCGTTTCAGGTTCCTATGGTTAAAAGAAATCGGACTTTGCCATCCTGTATTAACAGCCTAATACTGGTTTTAAATGACAACTAGTGATTTTGACATATCAAGAATAAAGCGTCTAACAAATTTATTAAATGCAATAAATACCTTTCTGTTAAATGGTCAACGTAATTGTAGCAATGGGGTAAATCTTGGCGCATTTAATCCTTTTTTTTTGAAATCTCCCAGCTAGGCTTGCTTTTTCCTGTTTTTTTTTTTATTTACGTGGGTGCTTTAGAAAGTGTTTTATTTGAATCATGAAGTATTTTTTTCTATCTCAGCCGCATTAAAAGAGTTTTTAGTTTTGCTTGCGCCAAATTAAAGGGCTTTAAAGGGCAGATGAAGCACATTTTTTTTTCAAAAAAATTTTTTTAGGCTTTTAAAATTTTTAATATTTTTTTAACAAAACCTATTGCCCCACGTTATAATGAAAAAAATATATGTGATGTGTCTTTAGTAGATCTAGCTTCATGAATATTTTTCTATAATTTTGGAAAGGGTGATAGATGGTTAAAAAATTCAAAATCCATTTTTTTTCGCTATTTTTCATTATTTTTACAGAAAAACTTCTAATTTTATTATTATTATTTTTTATTTTTCTGAAGAACAGAAGTTTTAAATAACTTTTGGATTAAAATATAAACAAGAAAAATAATTTAAAAAACATTTGAATATTACTAAAAAGTAGAAGCAAAGGACCCCGCAATTTTCTTATGAAAAATGGGTTTCGGCCAATTGTTTTTAAAATTTGTGTAGATAGTTTTCAACACTCTGATCAAACGTCTTTACGGTCACAAACCCGAAAACTCCCCCAATCCCCCCAAAATCACCCTCAAAGGTTTTAAGGATTTTTCTTATGAAAAATGGGTTTTGATCAATTGTTTTCAAACTTTGCATAGTGATAGTTGTCAACACGCTGATCAAAACTTTCCACGGGCATAAAACCCAGAAGCCCTTCAACCTCCCAAAATTACCCTCAAAGGTCACTAGGGATAATTCTGACTGATAGTTTGGTCAATTGCTCTGTGGAATTTTTTGAGTGTTGTCAAATTGTAGCCACTTAAATAAATACAGAACTACAGGCTGACATCTCCTATGTCTGGATTTATTACGGAGTACTCAATCTAACCAACTACTAAAGTCTGCTACCCTGTTGACGGGTGGCGAAGCCATTTAATCATGAATTCCATTCCTTGGCTAATTGTATATCCATATGTTACCCTTCAACCCCAATAATTGGATACTCACTCACACCCCTCCCCCTAAGGCCTTGCCATATAAAGTTTCTGCTCAGGGATTTAAGTGGCTACAACTCGACAACACTATCAAAAAATTCAGCAAAGAAATTGACCAGACTATCAGTCAAAATCATACCGGGTTTTATACCGTGAAGACTATGACTATGCAAAGTTTGAAAACAATTTGCCGAAACTCATTTTTTATAAGAAAAATCCCCAGTGACCTTTGGGGGTGACTTTTGAAGGGTTGGGAGGGTTTGCAGGTTTTGTGACCGTGGAGACTTTTGATCAGCGTGTTAAAAATATCACTATGCAAAGTTTGAAAATAATTGGCCAAAACCCATTTTCCATAGAAAATTGCGGGGTTAAAAAAATCGTCTTTACCAGTTCATATTAAATATTTTCAATCCAAAAGTTATTTAAAACTTCAAATTTTAAAAAAACTATAATAAAATTAAAGTTTTTTCACAAAAAATATCGAAAAATAGCGAAAAAAAACTCTTAAAAAATAAATTAAAATAAACAACCTACCATACAAATTATCCGGTTAGATAGCAAAGTCAAAAAACACACGTAACCACACAAATTTTTATAAAAATAACCTTCGCAAGTAATGCATAATATATATTAAGCATCTTATGAATTATAAGTAAAATTTAGATTAATAAATAAAAACTATAAATGACAGTTGATACATTGACTAAAGTGTCTAAAAAACTACTGGAAACATAATGAATGATCCGAAGACCGCTGCTGTTATTATTTTGTCCCCTGCATGGGCCCTATGTTCCATTTGTGACCACTGCCAGGCGGGTGTCGACTTTTTTTATTTGGAAGGATAAAAAAGCACATGTTACATCTTTACCATGGGCGTAGAAAACCGTAAAAAATACACAAATAGAGAGTGTGACAGCTCCACGAAGGTTTGATGCCTAGTAAAGAATATTATCTATATATATATATATATATATATATATATATATATATATATATATATATATATATATATATATATATATATTATATATATATATATATAATATATATAATATATATATATATATATATATTATATAACTATATTATATATATATATATAATATATATATAGAATATACTATAAAGTATATATTATTATTATGGATTATACCTATACACAATAAAACTGGGATTAGTATATAATAACAGAACATATAGAGATTAATAATATAATATTTATATTTATATATTATATATATATATAATTAATTAATTAAAAATTATATATATAAATTTAATAATTTATAATGATTATCTATATATAATTACATTTTTAATCTAAATATCTAAATCTAATTCTGTTTCACTATCAGAGTCATCATTGAGATTAATTACAATAGGATTTATGTTGTTTTGGATAGAAATGTAAGAGTCCTCAATTTTATAATGTGCTGTAGTGAATTTTTCCAGCTCTCAACTGGTATGTTAGTAATTACATTTTTTATCAAATTTATAACACTGGGACTTAAAGTAGGTGTAACATTTTCTGCTCTGATCTTTGATTTTACTTCGTTCCACAAATGCTCTATGGGGTTAAACATACAGTGATACGGAGGAAGCCGTAAGACAGTATGCCCAGCCTGTTCAGCCAAATTATCACATACATATTGTTTTTTAATTGCATATGAATTTAGGACTTCCAAAAGATGCGTTTTTTTGTAACTGAATTCAAAATAAATATCATTTTCTAACAAATATTCCCGGTTCTGTTTTTGAACTTGCTGAAGCTGATGCTTTGTGTAGCAGACGGTTGTGGTAGCTTGCGTTATCCATGACAATAACACTGTTGTTTGGAATATTTTTTAAAAATAATTTTGAAACCAGTTTTCAAAAAGTTCTGCACTTGTATCCTCATGATAATCCAAGCTAGAATCCTTAATATTCTTTGCAGACAACAGCAAGCAGTTTGGGACAAATCCGTCTTCCGAACCAGCGTGTATTATGGAAATGCGTTTTTCTTTATTTGATGGTGCTTTCGTCTGACAGTTTTGACTGTCTATTTTGCGGTATTTAAATCCCATTTTACAAACAACTCTATGGAGGGTGGCACGGCTAATATTTATATTGGTTTCGTCTTCGTCTAGCTTCTTTTTCAGTTTATCCAAGGTAGGAATAACTCCGCTTTCATAAAGACAATATATTTTCCTTCTTATTAGGTCCTGATCACTTTTGTCTATACGGTGAGATTGAAAATCACTACGTTTTTTTCTTTTGTTCAATTCTCCACTAATAATAATATCCCTTATCGGTGATATTGTAGTTTTTGTAAGTAGGCAGGTTTCTTTTAAAGCTTCTTGTTTGATTAGACCTCTACTGATTAAAGTTTCATACACATTTTTCACAACCTGTTTTGCATCTAATGACAAATGATTTCGACGCGACATAGTTATATTCTCGTAAAACAACTTTTTCGAAACGCACAGTAAAAACGGTTATTCAACACTAAAATATTAGCCAAAATATTTATATGCCTAATGGTTAATACTCAAGAAATACCTGTCCAACCCCTGCCCTTATGAACAAATGGGTTTACCCAATAACAATAGGTAATAAAATCGTTAAAGGTTTATTGGGGTATGGTCCGTCAAAAGCCATAACGATAAACTTTGAGAAAGACTATAAGAGGAAGTATATTATTACGGGACGTAAATATATGCAAGTAAGCAGGGAAAGGAATTAGGACTAATGGAGCGGACAAGTTTAAAGGTCGGGGCTTTTCCAGTTGGACTGTGAGCCGATGCTTGAGAGTGGCACTTGTGTTGCTGTAGTGGGAGATGCAAGAGAAGGAATTGTACTGTTATATTTTTCTAAGTAGGAGTCATTAAAATACCTATAAAAGAGGTGCAGGTCCCCTATAGCTCGTCAGTGAGCAAAAGGAGGAAGCTTTATGATAAGAGTAGGATCATTAATAAAACGGCTCTTCTTTGGATAGAATCAAGAATGGCAAGAGATGTAAAAGAAGCAAGCCATTTTCCAGATATTGAAACATTATCTCAAGTTGGGTCTAATTTAAAATACATACAGAGTATACAGAGTAAAGGAGGGAACTACTTTATGGCTTGAAAGAGAAACTCAAGTATTCTCAAAAGAATCGTTGAACAAGATTGTGTCCAGTATTGATCCAATATTAAATGAATGTCCCGTGAAAAAGAAAGAGGGATTTTCATCACCAATGGCTTGTTTTCTAAATTAGGCCAAAAACTAGCATGAGAAAATAAATATCAAAGTGAACTATCGTTAGCAAAACTATGAATGGGGTTAATCGTGCAAGAAAAAATAGAACCGTTATTGTGAAGAAGAAAAAAAGTTGGTGCCAGCACTTAAGGTTTAAAGACTATTTAGTTTTTATTGAACAAAAAAATGTTTTAAGCATTATTTTTTGTACGTAAAATAAATCTTAATGCCGATGTTTTAATTTGCAAAAAAACATTTTGAGGACTTTGGCCTGCTTATTTATCATATATTTGTTCTTATAGGGGAACCGTCCTTCTAGTAGCATAATAAGTAAACTCTTCAATTTTTAGGAATAAATCCTTAATCATACTGCATAAATATAGTAATCTATAATCTCTCTGATTTCCGCTTTTAAAAAATCGAGGCATCGGGCAGTAACAATCTTAAAACTTATGGTTAACATAGTTAAATTTAAAAACAAATACAAGTATATTTGCCATTTAAATCTGGATCAACAAATCAACTGAATTAGCTTTCATATTAAATAAATATGCAATAATCAATTTGTAATATTATACATTTTGTTCATTTGTGTTAAAATTAACATATATACGTACATAATGATTGTTTCTTTTGATACGCCCCTGGCACGAATCAAAAACGGACCCCATACAAAGAACTTTTAATAGGCTCACCCATGGGCGATTGTCTTTCTTTTCCCTTTTAGCTTATGTGAACTGGTATTTGTATCTTTTTTATCACGGGCTGGTGCTAAAAAGGTATCGGGATGCCCCCAGCAAGTATATTATACTTAGGATGGTGGCGGCTAAATCCATTGACATTTAAATTGGAACGATCGTATAAACAATATAGAAATATTTATTAAGTTAATAAGGGTATTGTAATTAAAACCTTTTAAAACATAAATGGGACAAGAAACTAAATAATAACTAAAAAATAAATGCAGATAAATAAAACAAATTAGTTTGTTTTCTCTTGTTGTATTTTTATAAAAAATTGTTACTGAAGCAGCAATACTACATTTTTAAACCAAATTTTAAAGTAAATATGGTGCAGTGGCGTATATTGACGACAAAAATTGGGGGGTTCAAATGTTTAATTCAAAAATTCAATGAAAAAATTTAGATAAAAAATTAAATTACCTCTTAAAATTATTTATTATAATGTGTTTTATAAAGGGGGGCCCTAACATCCCCCTTGCCCCCCTTAAGTATATACCACTGCTATGGGGTACCTACCTCCATCTATATATCTGCATCAAACACCGAAGTTCGTCATAACCTGAAATGACTAGTCAGTGGATGTATTTCCGGCAAACAGCGTAATAGCCTTATTATTACAGTGTTTGATTAAATATATATTTTTTTAATTAGTTAAAAGAATTCTCTTAAAACCGGATGCAAGAAAAGTGCAAGGTGGATGGTATTTAGAGCCTTTAGGACCCTTTGCTACAGTCGTCGGAATGAGTAAAAATTAGGATAATTTATTAAAATAAATTATTAGACTAAATTAAATAATTCTGTCCCTACAATTTCTATAAACTAAACACACATTAGCACATACTAATTAAAAAAAGCATCTCTTTAGATAATAAAAATAAGTAAATAATAAAAAAAAAACAAACTAGTTAAGCCGTTACGGAAATAATACATATTAACTTTAATGAAATGACCTAAGAAATCACACCATTAAATATTAGCACGTCATTACGGAACACCCTGTACAGTACAGATCTACATATAAATTTTTAAAATTTTCCGCGATCTGTGGTCAGATTAAAGAACATGATAATATTTAACAATTAGAAATTGTCCAAAAAGGTTATTAAAAAAAAGTTAATTTATTGCTTTTATTAATTTGGCATTTATGTAAGATATGAAAATAATATAGGTATATATTTTCTTTAGGAAACTGACCCACTTAAGTGCAATTCCGTTTAAATAACTAATGGAATGAGTTAAATTAAACTCGGCTGTTCAGCCTGCTTGCTAATTTTCTATTTTTAAATTAAAATGCCAATCCCTAATTCAATGCAACATATTACTTATAGTGTTGTCGATTTACTGTTCTGGATTAAAACGAAAGAGTTTTCAACTCGCTCAATTTTAATAAAATTTGCTTTCGTTAGAAGTTTTTAGTTTGCTTTACGAATATCATTGCTCTGAACAAAACGATTACTTAAATTGAGTGCATCTGTTGATATATTGGCTGGGCAGTGAAGTAATCTTAAAACTCTAACCTCTCTTTTGTAAAACCTTTGGCAAATTGTGTGTTGGCTTCGTATTTAATTTTTTTTTAAATCCTCAGAAATTTCCCAAAGTCCCTCTCGCTATTAACCTATTAACAGCTAATAAACTATATCTTTTTAAGATGCTTATATGCATTGTACATGCTTAGTCAAAAACGCATTTAATTACATTAAAATAACAAGGTCGATAGCAAAGCTGTCGGTAATTGAATTAAAATAATTGAAAAATTGTATTCAATTACCTCTCAGTAATTGGATTACTTTAATTTAGTTACTTTCCGGAAAAGGTAATTGTATTTGGATTATCAATTAATAGGATAATGTAATCTTAATTAATAATTGATTTTCACGAATCCCAGGTAATTCAATTACTTAGGAAGTAATTCGATTACTTATAAAGTAATTAAATTACTTACAAATTAATTTTATTACCCAATAAATAATTGAATTACTACGCGCCGATTTAGTATGCCTATTTTTTTGTTGTTTGTTTTCTTTTATTATCCAAAGATAGGTGTTTTTTTATTATTACAGGTACTGGTTACTGGTGTGGTAGTTATTTAAATATTTCTAGAGTAATTGAGTTTCCAAATGTAATTGAGAGAATGAAGAGTAATTAAATATATAATGGGAATTTAATGACATAACGGTAGTTTAATTACATTACGGTAATTCAATTACCAAAAGAGAATTGAATTAAATGTGGTAATTTAAATAGAGTAATTGCTAAAATACTTAATTATTTTTAGTTTTAATTGATAATTGAATTACTTTTAACAAACATGCTAGTAATTGGTAATTGTAATTTATTACTACTTAGAAGAGTAATTGGTAATTGTAATTGAATTACTTTTTAAAAGTAATTGCGATAGCTCTGGTCGATAGTCATTTGAGAATTAAAGTTCCAAAACTTAAAATTTATATTTTTATTATTGACTCTGCTCTTAGAAGAAAAGGCTTGTTTATTTTCCAATGACAAGCTGCAGGGGATTTCTGGCTCTTCTATATGCATTTTTATGGCTTGTGCTCCAAGGAATTAGCCAATATAATTCCTCACTTAGATGCTCCCAGTAAGCAAACAAAGTGCTACTTTCTTCAACTCTTTTAAGTCCGGCTAGAGAAGCTGCAAACTTCCCACATGGTTCGTTCCTTCATCCCTAGAATGTCGGTTATGGGTCATTTTAATTTAAGAATGACGTAAGCAAACTTAAATAAAAAAAAGTCAACCCATTTGCAAGTTGCTTTTGTAACCATGGTTACTACTTTCTGGATAATGCCGGTACTTTTTTTTGCGTTCGTCATTCTCAAATTAAAATGACCCGGGTATGAAATCTGCTGTCGGCAGCGGTTTTTTCTTACCCAAACATTTCAAACTTCAAGTTCCGTATTAATAAACTACCTACTGTAATTGGGTTTTAAGCTTTTGTGTATTGTCACAAGAAAGTTAAGATGCGAGTGCTGTATCAAAATATTATGATGACATAATTAATTTGTAGGGTATTGATTTGTCTGCTATAGTGATCTTTATTTAAATTTGAAAATGACACCCATAAGTGCCATATATTACAAGTACTTTTAAAATTTTTAGTACTTTACGTATGTTACTGTTATATTTTATACCTTCATGGTTCGTAAAATCGAAGGTGCCAGACATAAGTCCTGAGAATAATTTATAATTTTTTTATATGTAATTAATCTTTGTTATTATTAAAAAGCAAAAAAAGTTGTTCAGTTACGCCTTTGCCATTTCATTTTATGCATAAAGTTTCAGATATATTTTCAAAAATTTAAGCATATAGAGGTCTTATGCTTTTGTACTTCAAAACCTAACTTTTAAAACGAAATCAAAATATATTTATAAATTAATAACGCCGACGAAATGCGTTATTTTACAATCATTGTCATTTTTGTTTGTATAGGCTTTATAGTATATATATATATATATAATATATAATATAATATTTATATATATATAATTTTTAAATATAAATAATATAAATATTATATAGATAATTTTAATTTTTAACGCTGAGTGTTCGAGATAGGAATACCTTTATATGCTCAGTATTTAAATAAAAATACACGAAATATTGCAAAAAAGCTAAATTGGCAAAGGCGGAACTAAACAAAAAACTTAGAAATAAATTAAAAGATTTTTTTTGAAAAATTCGTTGCTGAACTTTTAATAGTTATTCTTCTTTGGATTGGTCCTTCTTAGTAGATTAAGTCAATACGCCCATTGCACATATTTTTTTTATCGACTAAAAATAATCCTTTATAACTATATAACACTTCCGCCAAATATTTGTTTTGATACGAAACTTAATAACAGAGCTATAACAATGATCCATATATGGATCGTTGGCTATAGGCATTTCAAAGGACTTTGGCGTTAAGGGGAGGGGGATAATCAGCCTTATCACTTTTTGAAATCTCATCCAGATAGGCTTGTTACGAATAAAAAGACGTGCTTTTTCTTTTTTTTTATTTACGTAGGTGCTTCAGAAACTGTTTTATTGAATCGTGAAGATTTTTCGTTTTTTTCTAATATCTTAGCCAAATTAAAAGATTTTTTAGTTTTGCTTGAGCCAAATTAAAGGTCTTCGAAGCGCAAATAAAGCTAATTAAAAAAAATAGCAGAGAAATTCCATTTTTTCAGGCTTTAAAAATTTTTAATTTTTTAACAAAACCTATTGAAATGTTGAAAAAAATATATGTGATGTGTCTTTAGTAGATTTAGCTTCATGATTTTTTTTATAATTGTTGAAAGGGTGATAGGGGTCAAAAAATTCAAAAATATTTTTTTTCCTACCTATTTTTTGATTTTTTTTTTAACTTTTAATTTATTATTATTTTTTTTATTTTTCTGAAGAATGGAAGGTTTAAATAACTTTTGGATTGAAAAGATTAAAGATGGTCTGGTAAAGACGATTTTTTTAAAATTAGCCTTTACTTTTGAGTAATATTTCAATTATTTTTTTCTTTGAAATCATCTCTAAGCTTTTTGATTCAAAAGTTATTTAAAACTTGTATTCTTGATAAAAATAAGAATGTAATAATAAAATTGAAAGTTTTTTTCTAAAAAAATATCGAAAAATAGCGAACAAAAAAATATATTTTGAATTTTTTGACTTCCTATTACCCTCTCAAAAATTATGAAAAAAACTTACGAAGCTTAATTTACTAAAGACACATCACATATATTTTTTTTATCATAACGTGGTTCATAAGGCTTTGTTAAAAAAATTTTAAACATTTTAAGGCCTAAAAAAATGAATTTCCCTCCAAAACCCAATACTTGCATTGATGCATGATTTAAGCAAGTTTGCTACACCAGGGTTTAGTTTCATTATCGAATCATAGCAAAAAGGAAAAAATGCATAAAAATCTACTACAAAAATTTTTCACTAGAATTTACAGTGTGGTTAATCTACCAAAATTAGAAATCTAATAAATGCGGCAACTTTGGGCACAGGCGTTCTGCATTGTGTCGCACGACCAATCACAAGTCGTTTTGTTCTGACGTCAGATTAAAAAGGCCAATTATGAGTTTTAATTGGTAATTAGGCCGAAACTAAATTTTTCGAGAAAAGTATTCAACAGGTGGTTTTTAAGTAGGTAAAAAAAGAGATTTAAGGGGTTTTTGATTCAAAATTAGTTTTATGCAAGTGGTATATTGAATCGAAGCTCTATGATTATCACGCAAATATTTAAATTTTTGTATTTTTTTCTTTCTAGTGTTTTTAGCCATTTTATAAACTGTCCGGTCAAATACGAGCCACATTTTCAAATACATGATTATGATAAAGAAAATTTACAATTTAAGGAGGAAAACCTAACGACAACTAACCAAAACTAGGTAATAGTTTGGAAGTTGTTGTTTACGGTCCCCAATAATTGCACCCTATTTGGGTGGTAATAAATGATTATTACGGGGTTTGACCCAAATAGGATGCAATTATTGGGGACCGTAAACAACAACTTTCAAACGATTACCTACTTCTTATTAGTTTTTGCTTAGTTGTCGTTAGGTTTTCCTCCTTAAATTGGATGTTTTCTTTATCATAATCATCTATTTGAGTATGTGGCTCGTATTCGATCGGCCAATTTATAAAATGGCTAAAAACACTAGCCGTATTATAAAATAATTTCAACTAAACGATTATTTTACAATGTGGCCGCGTTTTATAAAGTGGCTAGTCATTTTAAAAAACGGCGGAATTTATTATCTGGCTACGACATATACACAAATTCGTATGTTTTTGTCAAACATCATCAAGAAAAAAACCAAACATATTGCTTTTTTGTAGTGGCAAAAACCCTAATTGAAGATCTCCTATTAAAATAAAACAACTAATAAAATATATGGGTCAAGTAGTTTTATATCATCCTCATAGTTTTATATAAAGGTCACACAGTATTTGGTCTATTTCCTGATTAAACTGGAAACATCCTATTTAGGAACTAATCGATATCCACACCTTTATTCCTGTTTTCCGTTCGATAATTGAATATAGGCTAAACTATAATTATTAAAAGAATTTGATAAAGATAAAAAAACGAAATTTTCAGCTGTAGGGACCTGTGATGAGTCAATACTGATATCAACGCTTGAGTAAACAAAATCATTTTTTTAAGGTAATGCTATACCTAAAAAAATTTGTTTTTGCGTTCTATAGAACCTTTATAATCCTTCTCATATTTGTTTGTCTATCTGTTGCAGCATTCTCCATCGGTTATGATAAAATTTGGCCATAGAGATGCTTTTCTTCAACCCAAAAACAGGAAAATTTAAATGTAATGAAACTGCTTTATGATTTATAAAAAAAAGTAAGTAAAGAAAGAAACAAAAATTTTATCTGTTTCCATATTTATGTTTTTGGTTAGATAACATCTAAGGAATTTTGCTCAAGAATATATTTCGCAAAGTTTTGGAAACACCACTTTTTTCGTTATTTTTCGCATTATCCTTTGGGTTAAAAAGGTACGTTTTCTAAGGCATTATAAAGTAATAACTAATTGACATTTCGTAGAAAGCTTTAGTAAGAAGCCGGAAGCTCCTAAAGTATCATTTTAAGAAATAAAAGTAGTGCATACATTACGGTCGACAAAGTATTATATATATATATATATATATATATATATATATATATATATATATATATATATATATATAATATATATATTATAAATATTATATATATTATATATATATATATATATATATATATATATATATATATATATATATATATATATATATTATATAATAAGATTAATTTAAATAGACTTTTTAATTTAAAAATTAAATTAGTATCGGGGTGTCGAAATAATTAAAATTATGGGGCTCCTGTCTAAAATAGTCGGTCAAGTTGGTTAGAGTTCATGCTTTATTCAGCTAAAAGGAAACCTTAAAAATTTTAAAAATTATTGGTTTTCATAATTTTCTTGAAAACGTATTGATTTAAGTGACTACCAAAAATGAAATTTATAAAACTGACGTCATCAATAGAAATTCAACATTTTCTGATTTTCTATATCCCCTATATCCTCTTTTCTAACTGGTTAAATTTAGATTTTTTTTAACTCTTAAATATTCTTGTTTGATATTTTTAAGAAACTTAGGAGGAACTAATATTTTTTGACGCTCTCTACCGGCTAAACAAAGCTATGTCAGATATAAATAAGTTGGCTTAATTCGAGTTATTCTTATGTCAAGAGTTTATCATAAAACTTTTTCACTCATTTTTCGTACACCCTGTATATAAACTTATTTAAAATAGACATGTAAAAATAATTTCTAGGAAGGCAACTGTGTTTAGTGTTATTAAATCGAGCGATGTACTCTTTTTTTAAATAATTAATTTGTAACTTAAGTATGGCATAACCGCTAACAAATTTTCTTTGTATTTTTTTCATTTTAGTCAAAATAAAATTACTTGTTTGGGCCAAAATTTTATAGCTATTCATATTGATTGGCATGCTTCATAATTTATTAAATACTAATAATTAATTTTTACCTAAAACCATACATTAAATCACCTAAACTGTATCAAAGATTATCTATAAATTTGCCCATAAAAAATTCTAGTCTAGACTAGAGCATGTAAAAATGATCGTTTTTCTTCGTCAGTTTTCGCACAAAAAGCACAATTTTCCATGCCTATGCCGCCTGCTTTTTCAGCGATTTCAGCAAGGTATTCTGAAAAACGCGTTCTCCAATTTTCCAGTTTAAATCGGTATAAACTTACGATATTTTTAGAAGTATTCCACCAAAGGATGGTTTACATAAAAATTAGGACACGCGAGTTATATTTTAACACTTTTAGTTCTTAATTTTTGGTTTTTAGCGCCATTTAGCAGTTTTTTTGTCGTTTTAATTATGGGTTTTACGATGTTTCGCTACGAAAACTCGTTTTTCTTATGATATTTGCTTTTTTCGCTTCTTTTTTACGTCAAGTATCGCAAAGGTGTGGTTTTGTAACAGTATTTAGCGTAACTAGTGATTAGTGTTTGTGAAAAAAAAACATGCCGTTATTTAAGAAAAAAGCCGAGAGGCGGAAATCTATGAGTAGAAAGGATATATCCTTGGCGAGATTAGAAAACTTTAGACGTGATGTTCTTACGGATCACCACACTGTACCCTTAGGTAAGTACTATTTTTAAGTTTTTCTAACAATAACAGTTTAAGAAAATTTTGAAAGTACAGGGTTTTTGGCTATATTTTCAACGGGGTCTACACGTGTTATCTTTAGGAATATTTAAAAAAGTTAAATACAAGAGTTTTATGGTTTTATCTAAACCGCTAGGATTTGCTAAGAAAAGAAACAAATGATAAACGACAAGTTGACAAATGAACATCAACTTTCTTATTTTTAATGCAATGCCCTATATATTTTAACCTATTACAATAGACAATTTTTTTCTGATTTCAAAAATATATAGTTTGCCTATGTTTGCATTAGCCGTTTTTGCATTATTTAAATTTTTAGAATTGAATTTTTTATTATTCAGACCTCTTGCGTCTTAGCTAGTTACGCGAAGTGGGCTTTGATAAAATACCTATATTATTAAACAAAACAACAAATATTACAGTCATTGTCACCGCAATAAAGTCTGTCAAATTTGATAAAATTAAAGAGTTAGGAAGTTAATTATATTGTTAAAAAAACAACATTTTAAAAATAGCTAAAATAATCATTTAATTTGAAATTACATAATTAGGTATCATAAACACATAACTTATTCGACCCAGCTACCACCGTTATTAAAGCAATCCTGAATATTGTTTTTCAATTTATGTCTAATCGCATCTAGTATAAACTGTGGATTAAAATGGTTTAATTCTCTAATCTCTGTTAGTATTTTTTGAGTAAGTTCTTCTAAAGTGTGACATCTATTATAGTATATTTTATTCTTTAAATAACCCCACAAAAATAGATCCAACGGGGAGAGATCAGGACTGTTGGGTGGCCAATGTATTGGACCGTGCCTTCTAATCCATAAATTATATTTATTATTAAGAAATTCTGTTACCTGAACCACATTATGAGCAGGAGCTCCGTCCTGCTGCCATATAATCTGGTTATAATTAATCATTGCTCTTCCAAAAGATTCTCTATGTCATTTTGTAAAAGCCTGAGATATTTTTGACCATTCATGTTCCCCTCAAATATTATAGGACCTAAAACCCTATTTCTATACATTGCACACCAAACGTTGACAGATCTTCGCCCTTGAATTTTCACAACTTGTTTTTTTTTTGAGGGTTTTGAGTAGCCCAAAAATGTTTATTTTTGCGATTAAACATTCCGGCAGTTGTAAAAGTCGCCTCGTCTGTAAAAACAATTTTTGTTAGAAAGTTAGGGTCATGTTGTATTCTTATCAACATTTCTTGACAAAACTCGGTCCTTCGCATTTTATTTTCCTCGGTTAAGTTTTGAACCGGTAAAAATTTATAGGGCTTATAATGGTAATAATTTAAAATTTCATAAATGTTCCACCAAGATTTATTGACAATACGGGCAACATCTGGTATAGATCTTTCTGGATCTTCTAAAAATATAAAAACGTAGCTATTAAACTATTCATTTTTTTTTAATACTGTTATATTTACCTTGAAAATATAGCAATACCTCCAAATCCTGCTCCTCTTTTCTTGCTATAGTTCTTTTTTTCCTAAGAACAGTTTTTCTCTGCTGAAAATTTTTAATAATATAATGGATCGTTGTTTTGCATGGAGTAACTCTTTGAGGATACTCTCCTAGATACTGATTTCGTGCCAGTTTTAAATTATTAAATCTATAATAAATTGTAACTATATCTAACTTCTCTTGTTCGGAATAACCCATAATAAAGAAATCTAATTTCCCAACTCCTTAATTTTATCAAATTTGACAGACTTTATTGCGGTGACAATGACTGTAATATTTGTTGTTTTGTTTAATAATAGGTATTTTATCAAAGCTCACTTCGCGTAACTAGCTAAGACGCAAGAGGTCTGAATAATGAAAAATTCAATTCTAAAAATTTAAATATTGCAAAAACGGTTAATGCAAACATAGGCAAACTATATATTTTTGAAATCAGAAAAAAATTGTCTATTGTAATAGGTTAAAATATATAGAGCATTGCATTAAAAATAAGAAAGTTGATGTTCATTTGTCAACTTGTCGTTTATCATTTGTTTCTTTTCTTAGCAAATTCTAGCGGTTCAGATAAAACCATAAAACTCTTGTATTTAAGTTTTTTAAATATTCCTAAAGATAACACGTGTAGACCCCGTTCAAAATATAGCCAAAAACCCTGTACAGTGTGGTAAGAAATATGTGGCATAGAAAAGCGTATTTGCAGAAATTTAAATATTTTTGAACCATAAAAAAAATTGTTTCAGTGTCGACCAGTGGCTGGCTTAAAATTTAACAAGTTTAGTGTGTAACCGCTTAAGAAATAAAAAAGAATAATCTTTTTATGTTTTGAAATATCGCTACTAAGGAATTAAAAGTCAAAAACTATGAAAATCTAAGATCTAAAAAAGTTATCTAGCCTTTTTGTATATTGTGAATATGTGCGTATGTGAATTACCCACAGCTGCCCCTTCAGACCTAGCTGTGACTCACATGACCCCCTTTTTTACGTCCTGTATTGATAAGAGCTTTGAACAAAGTTTTTTACAAACCTTTGACTATTTATTAAAAATTAAGTACTCTTCTTTCATGTCGCTAATCCCTAACCGTTTTCGAAAAAATATCACTTTATTCACACATTTAGTCTCCCAAGTCCTTTTGGGTTGAAAGTGGTGGATTTACCAGCAGGCTGAGTAGGCTGAAGCCTAGGGCGGCAAATTTGGGGTTAGATTTTTTTTCAACGTCTTAAAAATATTCATATTTATATACCTAAATGTTATTAGGTCCACAAAAACAAATTTCATGTAATATGTTTCATCAGATAATTGAAAATACTGTGAAAACATTACCTACAGTTTGGTAACTGCCTTATTTAGCCGCCGGCAGGGGGGTTCAGGGGATGTCCGTCGACCCCCTCTGGGTTTTCAAAAATTACCTAAAATAAAACATTTTCCATCTAAATTCTCAAATTTTACAATATTGCCTAGGAATTTGAATAAATATGAGTATTATTTTAGAAATTTATTTGTGTTTTTAATTCAATTAATTCTAGACTAGTAAATTGTCTTAAACTTTTTGACCCCCTTTCCATTTTTTTCTGGTGGCGGCCCTAAGTGGTACATGATTGAGCTTTTATTAGCTCACAAGTCTATCCAAAAACTATTTATTGTGCAATCTAACTAAATCCTTGAGTTGTAAAAATAATTTAGGAACCGACACATCGATTCCCTAGTTGAAAATCATACTAATAACAGGAAAAAGGGAGTGTAATTAGAACGATGGTAATAAGTTACAATTTCATTGACAAAAAAATTGTAATTAATATGATTATGAAGTAGGGTATCGAATTATATAGGTCGGTAGAGGCGGCAAAATTTGAATAGCCTACTGTCGGCAAATTTGTAAATCAGCCACTGGAGTTGAATATAAAAAAAATAATTTTCTTCTGTCACCAACATAATAGGTTTGGTAAAATTTTGCTTTACGGACACACCACGCCGATTTTCATGAATTTTTGCATACGGGGGTTTTTTGGGGCGCTGATCACGAATCTAAAATTAGTTTTTTCCGGCAACCTCTGGTTTTTGAGTTATGAGGCCTCCAAGTGAACTAACCTCAAAATTCTTCCTTATTGAAACTAATTACCAACAAATGGGAACATACACTGATTAGGCACTTATATATTAAACCAATACACTAAAATTTACAATAATTTATTGTCTATTTTAAGTAAAAATTATCTCAAATAAATCCACTTTTCTGTACGTTTTAAGAACATATATGATGTATAACTAGTTGCCTGATTTATAATTAAGTTGTCAAGATATAAAAAACTGGATTTATTTGAGGTGTTTTTTACTAAAAATAAGCAATAAACTTTTGTAAATTTTAGTGTATTCGTTTCTTATATAAGTGCCCAATAAGTGTATGTTCCGTTTTGGTGGTAATTAGTTTCAAGAAGGAGGAATTTTGGAAAAATGTTCATGTTGAGGTTAGTTCACTTGGAGGCCTTATAACTCAAAAACCAGAGGTTGCCAGAAAAAACTAATTTTAGATTCGTAATCAGCGCCCTAAAAAACCCCCGTATGCAAAAATTCATGAAAATCGGCGTGGTGTCCGTAAAGTAAAATTTTACCAAAGATACCTATATTATATATAAAAAGCCAAATAATTTTTCTTTTAATTTGATATTCCCAGAAATCATTTTTTTTTTAAAAACCTATCTATATTATGGCTAAAAGTTTTATTTACTTTTTTATATATATTGTTAAATATTAAAGGTACCTACACGTGTACCTTCACCAGTAACTATTTTTAAAAAAAAGTCATGTCAGAAGTTAATGTCAGTTAGTAAAACACAATTTTTTACCTTCTTATCTGTTTTAAGTAATATAATAAAATAATTTATGTGCTACACTCGTCCGTCGATAACCAATAAGTTTGAAATCACATATGGGTGCCACAGATTCAAGTGCATGCATGGGGATCTCGGAAACCGTAAGAGATACGAAGTCGGTTAAATTATGGCAAAGTTGTGCAATTGCGTAACTAACCATGTCCACTTTAGAAAGTTGCAAAATTCCGAGTACTTCCGGAGATATCCGGAAAAAAACGAAATTTGTCGATTTCGTTTTTATTTTTTTCTGACGTTATTTAAAGAGATATGGAAAAACAAAAGATACTTTCTTATGGCCACTTTTTAAGCTCTACAAAACAGCGTTGAGAGATTTTCCGCACGACGTTTCGTTTTCGTTAAACCATCATCAACTTTATTTTTTTAATATGGACCTGGGCTTTTTATTTAATTTTTTTTGAACCCCTTATTATCCCAATTACAAAAATGTAGAACACTTAATATTTATTAACAAATATGGAACGCCCCTATAAGAAATGATGTGCGTTCCTTGTCTAACTCATTGTCTCTTATGAAAAATATTTTTATTTAACAGAAAAATATTAAGTATTATACATCATTGTAATTGGAATTACAACTGCTTCAAAAAAATGCAATAAACAATTGAGTGCCGTATTTAAAAAAATAAAGTTGATGATGGTTTAACGAAAACGAAAATCTCTCAACGCTGTTTTGTAAAGCTTAAAAAGTGGCCATAAGAAAGTGTCTTTTGTTTTTCCATATCTCTTTAAATATCGTCAGAAAAAATAAAAACAAAATCGGCAAATTTCGGTTTTTTCCTGATATCCCCGGAAGTACTCGGAATTTTACAACTTTCTCTACGGCATGTTGTTAGGCACCTAAATGCGTAACTTTGCAATAATTTAATCGACTTCGTATATCTTACGGTTTCCGAGATCCCCATGCATGCACTCGAATCTGTGGCACCCTGTATATCTTACAACGGGTTGCCAATGTTTTCAAGTAAGTTTATTTTCTATTTTTATATAATTTCATAAAAATAACTATTTTATTATAGTACTTAAAAACAAATCAATTTTATAAAGAATTAAACCTTTTTATGTCTTTTCATGTTTTTTGTTACTATTATTGCGAGAGGAGACTAGCTCTCCATAATAATCTATAAAAAAGTATAATTTTTTAAAAATAATATATAAATATCTTTACTCTGGAGAAAAGCCAAATAATGTTTCTGTTAATTTTACCAACATAATAGTTTCAATAAAAAGTTAAACTTTTAGTTAAAAATTTTGTAAGAGGGTTGAACATGGGCTTCGTGAAGTCTGATACACTCGCGAGTGTGACGAACTGAGAAAATTCTTCATTTTCATATTCAACCCGACAGAATTTAGGGGACTAACACTTCTTAATATTTAGTCAGTAGTTAAAGTCTTGTAAAAAAAACGTTGTTTAAAGTTTTTATCAATACAGGGCATAAAAAGGGATCACAAGTATCACAACTAGTCTATCCCTGAAGCTTTGAGTAATTCACAACACTTCCTTTGAGAGTAATTTGAGAAGAGAGGAGAGAAGAGTCTTACTTGGTACTACATCTTATTAAAATAAAATTGGAATATAGCTGGGGTTCAATAATTATGTCTTAAAAACTTGCTTTCATTGGAGCATATAAGAAAAATGTTGATATGAACTTGTAGTATTCTTTTCAAGAATTTTTTTCATATCCGAAAGATTTTCTACATTTTCCGGGACACCCTGTACATCAGGCATACAAAAAATGATTTATACAAAAATAAACGCATTTTAAAATAAATGATCCAAAAATTCGTTAAATTTTTTTTTCCAGTCATTGCTAAACCCTGTATATCCAAAAAAACCCGCATGATTTGCGTATTTTCAAAAAATAGCGTAAACTAAAAAAATCCAGTGCTTTTCAGTGGAAACTGAAGCTTTTCTGGCACAAACCACACACTGAAAAACTATAAATAATATAATATAAAATAAAAAATTTAAATGTGTTTGTCACCTTGAAATTTGTAAATTAAGGTAGGTTAGTAATATTGACAATTAAGTGTTAAAAATATATTTTGCCAGAAAATGTTCCTGGTAACAAAACTTAGTATTTTTTTAAATCTAAATTTTCCGAATTATGTATTAGCACTTGATATTCTTTGATTTTATTTATAGAAAATTTTTATAAATCACTCTCGGGTAATAGTAAATCTTTTTGGTCATTTGCCAAAAACATTAGTCAAAAATTTTGTACAAAACAACTTTCTGCCAATGATTAAGCAGATCAAGCAATTCTTATTTCTTCTAATACCAAGCATCATCTGGACCGGATGGCTTGCCAGCAATTAACTTTAAAACATGTGCCTCTAAGCTTGCTCATATCTGAATTTGCCTCTTTCGAATATCTTATGGCATGGGCGTTTATTTGAAGATTTTCCTTTGTTTCCAAGATATTTCACTATAAAGTTTTGCCAAAGAAAAAATTTTAAATCACATTGTGGGTGTCGCTAATCTTAGTTGGCGCTTTCATACTATTACGTCATATGAAATCAAGTTCTACCTTGGTCAAAAGTTAGACACTAGTCAATCTGTTATTGGAGAAATCACAAGAAAATGGAGTTCACTAACGAAGAATGATATTGTTTATGTGTATTGTGATTTTGCCAATAACAGATTGACAAGTATCAAACTTTTGACAACGGTCGAACTTAATTTCATATGACGTAATAGTTTAAAAGCGCCAACTAAGATTAGCGACACCCACAATGTGATTTAAATTTTTTTCTTTGGCAAAACTTCATAGTGAAATATCTTGGAAACGAAGGAAAATTTGCAAAAAAAGTATTCTTGGTTTTCGATTCAGAATTAAAAAATTAATTCGGGTCTTCATTTTTCGCCTCTACTTACCAATCACCCTGTATATCTTTCTTCAGTTGTTTTAAAGGCAATTGAAAAAATCATTTATTGCCAAATTTAATTTAATTTAAGAAAACACAAAATTACTTCAGGATCCAGGGCCCATTTTTGCACTTGATTACTATCAAGCTAATTTTCCGTGAGTAGCTTCATTTTGATGAGACTCCCAACAATTTCCTGTACGAAAACTCTCGATTGTGGTAGGTAATAGAGGTAGCAAGGATAAAATATGTTGATTTGATGATTCTCAAAAATGTATTACTAACTGGGTTTTTTTGTTAAATCTCAAGATAATTCTCTAAATTATTCGAAAAAATATTTGTCCTACAAAATGCATGGTTTGATCAAAGAGTCCCTTCCTTTCAACATGTATCGATAACGAGGTCATCAAAAATGATTACTAACCAGCTAATTTTTTTTTACTTACTTAATATTTATATAGTTTAACAGTCATATTGTCCTACAAATTGCGTGGTACGTTATCCCGGTCTCACGCTTAGAAATTGTTAATACCACAAGACCATTTTTCTCATTACTAACTGTAGGACAAAAATATTACATAATAGGTTAGTGTGTTCTCTGCCCAAATGAAACAATGTCCTACAGAAGACAGCTATGCATCACTAGTCCAAATAGGACAAATAATTTTTTGAATAATTTAGATAATTATCTTAAGATTTAACAAAAAAAACCCAGTTAGTAATAAATTTTTAAGAATCATCAAATCAACATATTTTATCCTTGCTACCTCTGTTAGCTACCACAATCGAGAGTTTTCGTACAGGAAATTGTTGGGCGTCTAATCAAAATGAAGCTACTCACGAAAAATTAGCTCGATAGAAATCAAGTGCAAAAATGGGCCCTGGATCCTGGACTAAATCTTTCATGACGGACAGTACGGATTCCGCCACAAAAGATCCACAGCAAATCATTTTTATTTGCCTCGCATAATTGGAACAAGTCTCTTAAATTCGAGTTCTAAGTTGCTGCTTTTGACATATCCAAGGCCTTTGACCATGTCTGGCAAGAGCGGTCGTAACTTACTTCCTTTCTATGGTCTTTAACCTAAATTTTGTTCTTGACTCTTCAGCTTTCTTTCTAACAGAGCTATATTAGTAAGTGTAGATGGTCACTTTTCTAGCTTTCAGCAAGTTAATGCTAAGGTACCCAAGGGCTAAGTAGTGGCAGCATTTCTTCTTCACATAAAAGACATTTCTTCTACTTTTTTTAAGCTAGTCTATTTGTGATCTGGGAAACAAGCATTAATATTGGATTGGGGCGCAAAGAATCTTGTTCAGTTTAATGCCTTAAGAACACGGTCATGTTCATGGTTGCCAAAAAACTTGCCAATACATTCTTTTACTTATGCAGCACCAAAAGTTATTTAACCTTGTGGGCGTTGGTTCATTTGTCAAGCCAGAAAGTACTTTTTCCCCTGTATTTATTCCAAATTTCGTCTCTCAGCGACTGCTAGCATGCTTGACTTTATAGATGATAGAAGACTATAAGTACTAACGTATCGTGGAACTGAGGGGGCTGTTTATATACATGGGGCTATAAGATTTAAAGGGAAGGCAACAGGTTACAGAATTCAAACTCTTATGATAAGAGACCGGATAAAGAGGGAAGTTCAGGGCTTCATCAGATGGACGTTAAATAGATTCACAAACGTGGCACTTTGTGTTGCCCCATCGTAATTTATACCAAAGAACATTTTAACCGTATCGGTATCTTCTAGAATGTTCTTCAATGGCATAAATTCATTACAATGTAGTCCCAACAACTTTGTAGCAACTTCTCAACAACCTCTGTTCCGTAAACAGACATTACTTACAATATGGTTCACATGACTAAAAAATGGCTTCTTTCACAAGATTTAGTAGTCTTAATTCAATTTAGAGCCATTAGTAACACTAATCTCACAAGAAAGCTTTCTCCTCTGGCCAACCGACGAACTGTATATAGGACACCTATTCCTTTTGAAAAGGGATAACCACTACTACAGCTCTTAAAATTAGCATAATTTCCCTCCTGGTAGTTCTCTATAAGGCAACACGAAGACGCCTCGACCTCCCACAAAGTTAAAAATGCAGTTCAGCAATAAAACATTGATATTTTCTATTTAAAAATATCGTCGTGTAAACTGTTTGCAAGACTATTTAAAAAGGGTTGTGTTTCAAGAAAAGTTTATTTCTAGAAAAAGCAATATGTTTTTTTCAAAATTAACTTCTCTGTTGAGCCTGATATTTTTAAACCAACTTTTTGAGCATAGATTGTGCTTTACGGTTAAAATTAACCTTAATATTCCCTCCAGCATTTAGTAAAAATAAAAAAGCCTTGTGAAAATCACTTTTTGATTTATGGCTTCTTTAAATCTAGGCGTGTGGTGTTTGATATACACACAAATTTATTTTATGAATTAGAGAGCTATTGCTATTTTGTTAACATTTTGTTAGCGTTACTTGCTGTTATTCTTGTAAATTGTATTTGTGTAATCGCTTACAGGGTCTTGGATACGAGTTGCGACTTTTATAAAAGAACAGTTGTTAAATAGGAAAATAGTGCATTTAAGGAAAATATTTTTATTAGTATTTCTTGAGTATTAACCATTAGGCATATAAATATCTTGGCTAATATTTTAGTGGCAGTGTTGAATAACCGTTTTTACTGTGCGTTTCGAAAAAGTTGTTTTACGAAATATAACTATGTCGCGTCGAAATCATTTGTCATACTCATTAGATGCAAAATAGGTTGTGAAAAATGTGTATGAAACTTTAATCAGTAGAGGTCTAATTAAACAAGAAGCTTTAAAAGAAACCTGTCTACTTACAAAAACTCCAATATCATCGATAAGGGATATTATTTTTAGTGAAGAATTGAACAAAAGTAAAAAATGTAGTGATTATCAATCTCACCGTATAGACAATAGTGATCAGGACCTAATAAGAAGGAAAATATATTGTCTTTATGAAACCGGAGTTGTTCCTACCTTGGATAAACTGAAAAAGAAGCTAGACGAAGACTCCATAGAGTTGTTTGTAAAATGGGATTTAAATACCGCAAAATAGACAAAAGACAAGTAGTAATGGAATCGCCCAGATTACGCACTTGGAGATTTAATTACCTTCAAGAAATTAAAAGATATAGGTTAGAAAATAGATCCATAATTTACCTTGATGAAACATGGTTCGATACACACGACACAGTATCCAAAGGATGGGTTGATTCCAGTCAAAACTGTCAGACGAAAGCACCTTCAAATAAAGGAAAACGCATTACCACAATACACGCTGGTTCAGAAGACGGATTTGTCCCAAACTGCTTGCTGTTGTCTGCAAAGAATATTAAGGATTCAAGCTTGGATTATCATGAGGATACAAGTGCAGAAGTTTTTGAAAACTGGTTTTAATATTATCTTTTAAAAAATATTCCAAACAACAGTGTTATTGTCATGGATAATGCAAGCTACCACAGCCGTCTGCTACACAGAGCACCAGCTTCATCAAGTTCAAAAACTGAAAGCCAGGAATATTTGTTAAAAATGATATTTATTTTAATTTAGTTAAAAAAACGCAACTTTTGGAAGTCCTAAATTCATATGCAATAAAAACAATATGTATGTGATAATTTGGCTGAACAGGCTGGGCATACTGTCTTACGGCTTCCTCCGTATCACTGTATGTTTAACCCCATAGAGCATTTGTGGAACCAAGTAAAATCAAAGATCAGAGCAGAAAATGTTACACCTACTTTAAGTCCCAGTGTTATAATTTTGATAAAAAATGTAATTACTAACATACTAGTTGAGAGCTGGAAAAATTCACTACAGCACATTATAAAAATTGAGGACTCTTACATTTCTATCCAAAGCAACATAAATCCTATTGTAATTAATCCCAATGATGACTCTGATAGTGAAACAGAATTAGATTTAGATATTTGGATTAAAAATGTAATTATGTATAGATAATGCAGTTATAAATTTATTAAAACTTTGCATATATTTAATTTCTTAATGTAATTTTAAGATTATACTTACCTAAATAAACAATAATTATAAATCTTTATATTATTAAATCCGTCCCTAATGTTCTGTCCTTTAATACCTACCGATCCGTAGTTTTATTGCTGTCGGCAGGTATAATCCATAAATGAAGGCAAGAGCTAACACGTTATACTTTGAGACAGACTATATCATAATAGTCCGGGAGGGCACCGCAAAAAACCAAGCCAATAAAAAATACGCATGAAACATTTTTTATATTACTTACATTTTATATTACTATAAACTATAGTCAATTTAAAGACGCACTAATGCCTCAGCTCAGCGGGTTTAAATTGCATTTCTTTTACCTTAAAAAAAATCGTGAAAAATAGATTTTAAATATAACTCGAAAACTATTGATTTTAGGAAAAAAGATATATAATTAAAATTGATGGTCCAATAAAACTACGTTAGTTTTTTTTATGAAATTTTTTGTAGCCCTTTTATTTTTTGAGATATTAACGATTTGAATTTAAAATAAAAACGCAAATATCTCAAAAACTAAAAGAGTTACAAAAAAATATAGCAAACAAAAAATATACAGTTTCGTAAGCTCTATCAAAAAAGTTATATACACATTTTTAATAAAATAAGTAATAAAGGAGATTTAAGCAAAAAAGTGATTTTGGTCATTAAAAATTTCGCTAATAACAATTTTTTTTGGTACAAGTAAGTATACCAGCTGCGATCCATCTGAAAATTAATTTAAAATATTTTATTCCTTACATAAAACAAACTATTACACATGTGCCTCGAAACAATGGGGGATATCCTGGTGGCACGGATATTGTATTTTTTTTTTCAGTAAATGTACAAATTCCAAACCACTTAAAACTTTAACTAAAACAAAATGTAAACTTTATTTGATTGACAAAATAATAAGTGCCTTCTCTATCTTGGTGTTATATACCTGGCAGGACGTTTAACATTTCTTTATTCTACTATGTGTATAGCTCATCGTTTTTATTGTCGTTCCGAATGATCTTGAGAAAATTTTAATCATATTTTTAACATAAAAAAAATATGTTTTTATGTTTTTTTTTAGTTAAATTAATGTTTAATTGATTACATTTTAAAGTAGTTAATAAATGAGTAAATACCATAATTTAAATAAGAATGGCTTTAAGCCTGGATAAAGTAGGTAGCTTAATAAAAAAATGTTTTAAAAGTTTAATGCTAAATAAACTATTTTTTTTAATGTTAAAAAAATTATTAAAATTTTGTCAAGATCATTCTGTACGAGTAACTGTCTTTATAAATTATTGATATTAATATTTAAATCGATAATAAAAATATTTAAACGATGAGCTATACGCATAGTACCATAGGAAATCGAGAAAAGTTAAGCGTCCTGTCAGGTAAAAACACCCAGATAAAGGAGGCACTTATTATTTTTTTCAATTAAATAAAGTTTAAATTTTATTTTAGTTAAAGTTTCAAGTAAATCGGAATGGGTAGAGGTATTGAACCAAAAAAAATTAAATAAAATATCTCTGCCACTCCAGAGTCTCTTTAATGGCCTAATTAAATTAATAAAAAATTAATATTGTTTTATTTACTTATTATAAGTAGTGTAATAACCAAATAGTCATTAAATAGTACCTAAAAAACAAGATTCAAATTGTAATTTTTACAAATATCCAGATAACAGTACTTTTATGGAGATTTTAAAAACTAAAAGAAGTAGAGGTATTGCAAAATTTACATTATTTTGTTTACAAACGAACTTTTTTATTGTGGATACTGGTTAAACTTTTTCCTCTACGGAAAGTAGTATTTTTCTCTTTTTTATTTGTCGTTTAAGAATTAATATCATTATTTGAATTTTATTTATGTTTTTTTGTTGTTTTTCTTACTAAAACTAATTTTTGCATAATTTTTACCTTACATTTTATATTTTTAAATACACACTAACATTTTTTTTGTTTTTGTAATTTGGATCAGGAGAAGGCCGAAAAGAAGTATTTGATTTTTTTTTGGGTACCCCCAGAGAAAAATCGGACTCCTCTATTTGTATTTTTTTTTAAATTTGATCAAATTTTATTATCAAATTCCAGATTTTACCAAAGTATCTAAGTCTATCTATCTATCTAAAAACCAGAGCCAGTTTAAATTTTTTCATTTAACAATTTTCTTAAGCAAATATTTTAGATGCCTCTTATCTCGGGAAAAATGCTGATATTTTTGCGAAATTTGGGATTTGACGATTTAATTTGATTAAATTCACGAAAAAAATGCAAATATAAGATTTGCTTTTAAAATCCGATTTTTCTCTGGGGGGCATCCAAAAAATCAAATTTTTTTCGCAAATTTTAATATGAAAATTTTCATTATCAAGGTGTGGCCAGTAGCATCTCGTATATAGGGTAATTCGTGAGGAAATGTCAATACTTCTGGTACGTAGTCAGGGTCCAAATATAAACAAAAATGTCTATACAAATATGGGTCCGCAAGACCTTCTTTTTCAAAATACAAGGTGTTAAAATTTTTGTTTAATTTTTTTATTTTTTTAATAGAATCTATACTAATGTAAATATTGGAGTAAAAATTATTATCCGGGGGTTTTTTGGTATGACGGATTCAAATCTAATCTTATTACGGCTCTTACTTGTAAAGGGAGCCACCTACACGTCTGTTTACAATTTTAAACAATCACAACTTTTTGGTACGGCCCTGTATTACCTTTTTAAGTTAATGAAATAATTGTTTTGTCATTTTTATGTCAAAAAGGTATACTTGTTAAAAGTTGATATGAGCAACCGTTTTGGAGATGTTTAGATTTTAAAAAAATAAAACAAAACGTATAATTAAACAATATGTATTTTAATTTTCAATTAAATTATTGTTCTTAAATTATGTTCGGCAAAACATAAGCTAAGTTTTATAATTTTTAAAAATTCCATCATTTTCTTCTAAGCACATGTCAGCTCTGTGGTGAACACCCTGTATCTCGGAAACGAAGGCCTTGCGAACCCATATTTGTATAGACTTTTATGTTTATTTTTGGACCCTGACTACGTACCTGAAGTATTGACATTTCCTCATGAATCACCCTGTATAATTGGTGTCGGTAACATGTCTTAATTTTTATTTAAAATATTTAAAATACTAGATCCGCCACTTGACCCTAATCACAGACACAAAGAAGGGAGCGCGAACGCACGCCCGCACATATACAGCACACACACACACACACACACACACACACACACACACACACACACACACACACACACACACGCACACACACTCCGAAAATCCCTAAAGGATTACGCTTACGTGAATGTTAAAAGGTTGAATTTTTTAATCGAGAATTTTACTTTAAAACCGTAGATCTCTAATACAGAACTATTGAAAGACCTTCAAATAAAAAATAATTTCAGAATAAAAATAGACGAGTTTGGAAGGACAGCGATGAAAATACGATCTTTAAAGTAATTAGTATCAAGTAAAAAAAAATAAATAATAAATTAATTAAAACAAAAAACTAATAAACTTAATAAGATTTTAAAGTCGTCCACCGGTTTCTGCTTTCTGTTTGAATTTGTTTATTTTAGTAAGAAATTGGCTTGGAATTGCTAAAATTAAAATATTATCAATTTTTAGTGATTTTAATCATCTAAAAAATGTTTAATGCGTGTTGACTGAGGTTTTGTCATTAAATAATTATTTTTAAAAAATAATTTTTCAAACTGGAAAATCCTCTTTTTATGGAAATAGAACGAAGCAAAATATTAAAAATAAACATTTTTAGCCATATTTATTAAGATGGTACGAATTTAGGGGTTTAAAATGAAAATTATAGAAAAGCAAGCATAGCAATTAATTTTAAGTGCCGAAAATGTGTTTAAAATATTTTTTATAATTAGAGAGTTATCAAACGCGTATAATTTGTTATTTGATACGTTTACAAAAACGAGTTCATTTTTAATAACAACAGAATTTAACTTCCTATGAGAAGCTTGCGATTTAACAAGAACATACAAAAAAGGTAATAATAAATTTAAATATATAAATTCATCTCGAGAGTGTCTAGACTTCCCTTTCCTTTCAATTCTTCAAATCTTTAAATCCGTGTTAATAAACTACTTCTTACTTAACTTATGACACCCATGGTACCCTAATATTTAGGCCTTTAGCCCTCGTGGACACTCTGAAAATATTTTTTGAATATTTTTAATATATGTCCTATAACTTAATACAATGGGTAAAACTCATTTCACAAAAAAATAACTTTTATTCGGACAGTACGAACTGCTACTGCCTTGTCTATTTGTACTGAATTTGACAAAATTGATAGTTTAAATTTAATATCTTTAAAAGATCCGCTTTTATTGAGATAAATTACAAACCCTTGCATTTAGATTTTATTATTATTATTTTTAATTTTGGTTGAAATTATTTTTTTCTTTCCAGCTGAAATATGTAGAAGATTTGAAACAGACAGAGAAAAAGGCTTAACCGTTGAACAAGCGGCTGCAGTTTTGGCAAAAACTGGGCCTAATGTTCTAACACCTTCTCATAAAACACCTGAATATATTAAGTTTATTAGGACACTAACACATGGTAAGTAATTTTGCATTTTTTAAAGAGTCAAGTGCTGTTTTTTTTCAGAACAGGAAATGCTTTGGTCTTGTGTAAAATTAGCTATTTTTTTTCATTCTCTTTCTCTTTATAGTTACATGTTACAAGAAGTGACAGAGTTGTTTTTCTAAAATTTCTCTCGCTCATACTGTAGATTAATCTAACCAAATGTGAAAAAAGCCAACTTTGCTTTCTCTACTTTATTATTATTATTTTGCTACAAAAAGTAATAGGAAATTCTTAGATCTGATACAATAAAAAAATTAAACAAATTTCCTGAAAAGGAAAAATGTAAAATCCAAAAAAATATAACATTTTTTTTTATACATCAAACGTGACCCAAAACTTCAAAATGATATACAATTTAGTATATCGTAGAATAATTTTCCTTTCTTTATCCCCGTTTTACAACATGACAAAGATTTTTTTATTTATACGTTATCTTTTAAAATGACCTGGCTAGACAACATATATTCATGCTACAGCACTTTAAAAATATCTTTATTGGACGTATAGACGATTCCTTCTAATCTGTATACTCTTTAGGTATCCCAAATCTGATCCTGCTTGAAATACTGTTTCCATATCTGAAGAATGGCTTCTTTCACAGCTATTGGCGTTCTAGATTCCATAGAAAAAAGGGCAAGTCGCCCTATTATAAATCTATTTTACTAAAACTTTTCTCTTATCGAGCTATGGGAGACATATTACTTTTCCACAGTTTTTGCTGTGTAGCATAAAACTTCCCCCATATTCATATAAACCTGAAAATCGGATGGACAATGGGCGCCGAACCCAGCGTGCTTCAACCCGAACTGACAGCCATAACCCTAGAGGCCTACGAAATTAAAAGCTGCAACATCGCATACGATCTGTATTTATACAGACAGTAGGCAAGTATTACTAGCCCTGAAAAGACCACGCATTACTTCGGGACTTATACTAAAATGTCATTAAGCCCTGACTAACATCTCTCTAAATAATCGTGGTCAACCTAGCCTGGATCAATGGACATGACATATCTAAAGGTAATCATACCGCTGACTCGCTGGCCAGGGCGGCTGCGGGACGGAAACTAGTTGGTACCATCCCCACCACTGGACTGTCAACAACAGCGATTAAAGACATCATTAAAGAATACTCCCATCGACTGTTTAAAGGAAATGGGATGATACTAGGAACTGCAACTTTGCAAAAATAATGCTGAGCTATTCAGACAAAGTCAATAGCGAAAAAAACCTTATGATGTCCAGAAGGAACCTCCGAACACTAACGGGTGTTCTAACTGGCCACTGCGGGCTACGAGGACACCTATTTAAAATGGGTCAAACAAATACAGGTTTATGTAGAGGCTGTGAACAAGAAGATGAGACCGGAACACATTCTTTGCGATTGTCCGCCCTCACATTTGTACGGAACTCCATGCTGGGCACGAACTGGCCATTACTGGTCGAAATTAGGGAGATTCCACATAAAGACGTCGTTAACTATTTTAAATCAATAGGTTGGACGACGCAGTGAATCTCCCGCCTACAAGAGGAAGCACAAAGGACCTACTGAGGTCTAGGTGCAGTGGTATATTACCACCCTCTGAACATTCAGATCAGATCAGACTTCCCCCAGTAACCTTCAATAGAGCAACACACATTGCCAGTCTCATGCATCCCTTCACAGTCTATTTGGAAAAGTCCTTAGAGTATCTACATAAAGGAACTTGCTGCCTTTAGCAGTATTTTTCTTCTCTTCAAACCTCCAAAGTTTCTTTGCTTTCCTAAGATTAAAAAATACTCCTGTATATTTCTATGCAAAAATACAAATAAACTTATATCAATATAATTGTAAAGAGGAAAACATATATTACAATATAGTCAGAGAAACAAAAAAAGAACAAACAAACTTAGCATTGTTAAATTTTTCTTTCTCGGATATTTAAAGGTGCTACTTATGACCTATTTAAAACTAATAATCATCATGAACATCAATATAATGTTCAAGAACTAATTAACTTTGAAGTACGTAAAAGGTTACTTATCATACAAAACACATTTAGAGAACACGAGATGGTTCTCTTGGGAGGTAATTTTTCAACCGTACTATATTCCTTGCTACAAGTTAATGTATTAAGTAGATTAGTACATTTCCTATAGGAATTAGTTTTAAATATAAACCCATATTTTGCTGTAAATTTTTATTTAACTGCAATAAGTATATGATTTTTACACTAATACTCCACGTATTCAGCCTCTAAGTCTACAGTTTATTCATTGTGGTGAAAGTTTTACAATGCCCCTTTAATAAAATGATTTTGGTGTGGCGCAAAGCGACTCATGAACATTCTCAGCAACGTAATTATGGTATAGAAATTTTGTCACATGGTGATAAATCCGGACTATAAAGAGAATGTGGAAGAACCTCCCTCGAGGACATTGCGCTCCGCTCAAATAGTGTCATAACTCAAAAAAGCAAAGTATCGAGAAAAAGGCGTTTGAAATTAGTTTTAATACTTTTTGTTTGTTAATTTAAAACCCCTTAAAATGACACAATTTTTTGTTTTGTGACACTTTAAAGATAAAACAATCAAAAATTTTCGGAGTTGTGACACTTTAAAAATAATGAAATAAAAAAATTACAAAATGTTGTTTACTAAGGCCCGGTACTTTCATTAACGGATAATTTTATTGTCTGGATAATTTCCATGGTTACAATTGTCACAATTGTTATTATGGAAATTATCCGGAAAATAATTTTATCCGTAAATGAAAGTCCCAGGCCTAAGAGTAATTTAAGCAGTACAAAAATAGTATCTAGTTTAAAAATACTGTGGAAACATAAATAACAAATATGTCTACTTTTATTAAGCAAATTCACAGATTGTTTTAAATCAAGTAATTACATATACTATTAGTATTTAGGCTTTAAGCCCTTAAAGACTGTCCCGAAATTAAAGAAATATACTCGACAAACGACACTTTTTAAAATAGATTAGACAACTACCTTGCACAACCTGACATGTGACACTGTATATGTTTGGTACGTCCCGTCGCATCCTTGGGCCCACAGTATATTCATAATGGAAATACTGTGGATACATGGTAAACACACCGTAGAAGCATCGTGGATATGTTCCACTTTTCCACAGTGTGTACATAGTGTATAACCATAAATTAGAATTCTATTTTATTGTCATTTTTGTATCCATCGTGGATTCAAAGTGTAAAAACCGTGGATTATTGTGTAATACGTGAATACTTACTGTGTATTCATCGTGGATTTGCTGTGTAAGCGCCGTGGGTTAGGCGAGAAACCACTGTGGAAACATGGTGTGCTTATGGAACAACTCCACTGTGAAAACATCGTGGAACCTGTTTGGTTACACAGTGTTTCCACGAACATGGCGCTTTTACAGTGTTTGCACCGTGGGCCCAAGGATGCGAGGGTCATTGATTTCGGTTAATCACAATGACACTAGCTTAACCTTGGCACAAATTTTTAAAATGTAGACATGAAAAGGCAGGTTTAACTTTTTGTGTAAGCAAGTCAGAACAATTATTTTTTTTTGTGCTCTATTGTGCTTGTAATCTTTGCAAAATATCATTTGGTTTGACACCCTCATTTACAAAAAATCTAACTACGAACGGAAACATGAACTCTATCATTTTGATAATTACTAAATGAAAACAGTTGCAAGTTGCAAGAATGTTAAGACCGGGTCATATTTAAATCTCCCTCGTATTTGGTAACAAAGGAAAAAAGTTGGAAGTTGCTATATTCGTTGGTCATTCTTTAATGAATCTGTTTTTAGTGCTATCTGCGCATCCTGGAACATAAATGTATAGGTACCTCAATTAATTTATACAGCAACCCTTTTTGGCAAGAAAATCACTTAAAAGCACAGTAATTTAGTGCTGGAATAATTACGACTCAACTCGAGTATCCAAGAATTGTTGCTCGGTTACTGTCCGGCCAAAAATTTTAATTTATTTTCCCGATTACTCGAGGGCACTTACGTTCTCGTGTTTAATATTTGAAACCATATTAAATGATTTGAAATTTGTAGTATTTTTGTTTATGACAGTTATGCGTAACTGATTTGTTGGATATTTGCCAGGAGTTTGAATTACATCGAATAAGCTATGGAATATGCAGATTTCATTATTGACCGCTTACAAAGTTATAAAATTATGTATGGCTTTATTATATGTGTATTTAACGGAATTATTTGGTTTACGTGTGTCTTACACTAAATCCTTTAAATGTAGCAAATCATGATTTAGTAATAGATGTTTATTAACATGTCATATAGAGAATTAATTTTACAGGGCCTTCCAATTCCAATTAGCGCACATAATTTTTAGGGAATATGAAATTAAAAGAAAAAGTTTTTATAAACATGATTTAAAAAATGCTTCTTAAGGGGTCGAAAGCGCCCAGAAGCGAAATCCTCTTAATTGTTTTGGCCCAATATATTTTAGATTGTTTACGATAAATTTAAAACATTTTATAAACTTGCAATGAATGTCTCTTTTTTCTTTTTGAAATCTCAAAATTTTTATTTAGGGGTGTTTTATATTCTTATAATCCCTTATAACACAAATAACCACTATCAATATACTGCATTATCCAACGAGAACTAAACAAAGTCGTATTTGTGGCTTACCTCATATTCGAAAAAAATGTTAGAAACCATCTTGTCAATGATCGATGAATATTGATTTTTGTGTTTTGATATTTTAGCTATTTATCGTTACCTTTTTCCATTTTCTAATTTGTAGTACAGGAAGTGAAGCATTTTGGCTCGCAATTTTTTCGTCCTACATGGATTTACCTGAAATTTTTACAAAAGGTAGAGAATAGCCCATGGATCAAATTCTGTATCATTTTTTATTACATTTTAACTACATGAATCGATAAAAAGTAATTCTAAGTAAAAAATGTTCCATACATGTTTTTCGTAAAACTGGGGATTTTTTTGAAGCGAGCGAAAAAAAAATTCATTTTATCAAAACTCTAGACAGCAAAAACGGACCGACTTTTCGGCTTGTTAAAAGGCCTTTTCTTCAAATGCTAATTTTAAAATATTCAAAGTCAAATAGCGGGAAAACTTTGAATTTTTCAAGGAGGAGTTTTTTAAAGTATATAATTAGACCTAGCATGAAAATTGAGTGAGTTATGATAAAAATAAGATCGGTCCCTACTTTTTTCTAAGAAAAAATCAGTAAAAACAATCTCCTAATTACCCTCCTAATTAAAAAATTTATCTTTTTCCCCTTTTGGGTTTCTCTTTATATATGTATTATCAATACATCCTAAAAGTTTGAACAATTTAAAATGCTTAATTTTAGAAAAATTGGAGCTTAAAGTGAAAAATGATTTTCCGCAATTTCGTAAAAAAGCCGTTTTTTTTTTCAAAATAACTCGAAAAATACTGGAGATATGAACAAAATGCTAATGTACCGAATTGAAGCTTTTTTGATTACAAAGATTTTCATTTGCATAGATTTTCTGTACAATAAATATTTGGGGAAATATGGCCGTTTAAAGCTTCTATTTACCACCGAGCACCACATTATTTTGGCTTTTAATCACCCCCATTTTAAACTAAGGGATTTAAAATGGATTTAATTCACATAGCCTTGTGCCCCTTGGAAAAAACCCCACAAAATTATTTAAAAAAAACTTTCCCTCATTAAAATGAAGGAGATATGTTTAAAAAAAAACAATCAATTTTTTTGGAAAATTTTCGAAAAGCCCTCAAAGGGATAATATAAAATATTCGGTGTATATTCGCAGTTCTCGTGCGCTACACGTTCAAATTTATCACATTTATTTCAGAGGGGTGCTCTGGTGAGAATTGTAATAATAGTGGACCAATATTAGAAGAAGACGAGGATAACGTCGACCACGACCATGATTATATAAGTTAAGACATTTAAAAAACTTATTTTTATCCGTGTTTGTCTAAATTTCATTTTTGTCTATGTATGTAAATAGTAGTGTATTTTTGTATAATAAATTTTAATATATAATTCTACTTTTCTTTATTTATAACTATTAAATTAGTTTATAAGAATTGCAATGTTGTAGGGGGTGGTTTTTAGGGATTAAAAATTTGCAAAATAATGAAATTGGTAATATTTCAGGAAGCAACATTTTTAATTAATAACTCCATCAAGCCTTTATATTTTTGGTTTTTTTTAATTAAGCTATAATAAGGGTTGATTTATGAGGGTTGAAAAGTTGCAAAATGAAATTAGTACATATTTTAGGCAACATCATTATTCAATTAAGTATTTTTTAGGGTAAATATTTTTTTTTGCTTTAAGTTCTTACAAAGGTTGATTTTTAAGGGTTAAAATATTCTGAAATTGTATTTCAAAGCATAAAACAAGCATTATTCAACTAATCAAACCAAACCCAATTTGACCCATCTTAAGGTTTAAAATGTTATTTTATAAGTTTTGACCATTAGGGGTAGTTTTCACCCTTAAAATATAAACAGCGCCCATCGCATAATATAGAATTTTAAGTAGAGGTAAGATGAGCCTAATTCCAAATTTGTATGCAAATCGATGCAGGGACGAAAAAATTGCGAGATTTTGCAATTTTTTGAGCTTCATTCCCAGGACTATTAAAAAGAAAAACTCTTATATGCATGAAATATGTCGGTTGTTATGAAAAATAAATACGAAGTCCTTTTTATTAAAATGTTAAAAAAAAGAAATACGCTTTCAAAAAAAAACAATAAATATGGTGTCCCATTGAGAAAATGTTTATATTGTAAATTGTTATCACTTTTGTTTCAATTTAAAATTAGGTGCTCTTTTTAATTTAAGGGAAACATGGATGGCTTTCTGCCGCTTTCTTACATTTTTTTAAATACTTGAAAAGCCACAAATATGACCCTGTTCAGTTCTCGTTTGTTGACCCTGTACCTTTTAAAATTCTTTTTTTTTTGTAGGTTTTTCGTTATTATTATGGATAGGAGCGGCTTTATGTTTCGCGGCATGTCTAATCAGAAAACTTTCCCAAAACGAAATGGATTCGGACAACTTAATTTTAGGATGTGTTTTGGTAACAGTAGTCGTAGTGACCGGATGTTTTATGTACTCCCAAGAACACAAAAGTCAAAAGGTAAATGTTTTACATATCTGAGTAGGATAAATAGTTCTATATAAAAAGAACGTCAAAAAGTAGTTTACTTTTATAAAACTATCAATTTGTGGGATACCGACTTTTGTCGATGACACTACAATATCACTTAATATTTTTGAACTTAGAATAGCAGTAAATAGCAGCTAAATAGAAATAGGTCTCAAAATAATGTTTCTTCCAAAATCATCTCGATGTTTTATTCATAGGTTATTCTATTGACCATCGACATCCCCCTGTTCTGTGATATAAGAGCAAAAGAGATAAATATAGGAGTGGGGTTAACCACAGATTACAAGTGCTACAACTGATGCCAAGCACAACCATGTAATGGTGAGAGGTCAAATATAAGTGGTGTCACGGACAAATCTATGTTTTAAAACGGACAAATAATTAAAACTTAATATTAAATAAAAGGTTTTAAACAAATATGAACATACTAATTTGCTGTGTTTTTTGTTTGTAAAAATGCGTGTTTACAAATATATCTTCAATGGTACTCTAGAAAACAAAGGTTATTAAAACTTTGAGTTTCATTAGATGGATATTCCAAAATAATATGTTAAAATATCAATTTTCTTTTTAGTTTTTTTTCTAGCCACAAAAGCAAAATAATTTACTGTAGAGTCATGTGGGGCAAGAGTGCGCATTTTTTTAAACTATTATAAAATCATAATCTCTGTATGAAATAAATTTAAAAAATGTTAGTTATTTAAAGACTTTATTGATTTAACAATTACATAACATAAAATCAAATTTTCCTTATGGTAATTTTAGAAAAAAAAATAAAAAACCTAGTCAGAATGCGTACACTTACCCCTAATATTGTAGGGTATATGTGCCTAGGCACTGGAGCTGAGGTGCAATGTAATCGCACTTAGAATAACTTAAAGGGTAGCTTGTTAAATATAGTTTAACTAGATATATCATAAAATAATTTTGATTAACATTTGTTAATATTTTTTTTTATATTCAATATATATATATATATATATATATATATATATATATATATATATATATATATATATATATATATATATATATATATATATATATATATATATATTTAATATATATATATATATATATATATATATATAGTATTTTTTATATATATATATATATATATATATATATATATATACTCTCACAAATACCATTTATCTCAATTTATGTCGAGAATAAGGTTTAAAGTAATTAATATTTTTTGTATCGAGATAAATTAAAACGAGATTATTTTTAATAAACTATAATAAAATCTTAGTTATCAGTTATACATATGTAAACTCCCGGACAAAAAAAAAACCGGCACCCTGGATTTTTTGCTAAGTTTGATACTTTATAACTTTTTTGTTTTTAATCCGATTTTTATAATTCTTTTGCCATTTTATAGGTAATTTAATTGGGAATGTGCTGAATTTTTCAATGAGGGGTCATGTTCGATAGCCCGCTATTATACCGGGTGAATCAATGTGTGTTTTTTGACCTAAGTTTTAAACACCCTGTAGAGATATTGGGGCTGTTATTTTTAATACTGACAATTTTTGATAAAGTTACATGTAGTCCTAACATTTTCTTTTTGACTCATTTCGTTATCTCTAGTTTTAGAAGAGATACGATGTTTAATAAAACTCTGTTTTTAAAGGCATTTTTATAGAGACAATTAAATTAAAACAATACTAAAGTTAAAAAAAAATTAGTAACATGTATGACCTCCTCTAGTTTCCCAATAACAGCGCATTCTGCTAGGTAGGAGTGAATAATGTGACGATCTTTCTTGGGGAATTAAATTATATTCTTGGGAAAGTGCTATCCGTAGCTCTTGTAAAGTGTCTGGTTGCATAGGGCGACGACGAACAACTCTTTCAACTGATCCCAAAAATGTTCAATTGGGTTCAAATCCGACTACATGCAGGCCAGTCTAACCGTCGAATGCCAACCTTATCTAAATATTCATTTACCACCCGTGCAACATGTGGCCTAGCATTATCATGCATTAGTATAAATTGTTCACCGATTAAAGGAGCAAATGGAACTATTGCCTCTTGAAGAATATCTTCAATGTATCGATGTGCATTTAGTGTTCCATTATCCACAAATATGAGTTCAGTTCGTGCATCAAATGAAATTCTCGCCCACACCATAACGGAACCACCTTGATAAGATGTTAGCTCTGTTATGGTGCATTCGGCAAATCTTTCATTTGGTCTCCTATATACACGCTCACGACCATCCGGCGACCGAAGACACACCCTCGACTCGTCTGTGAAGAGAACATTACTCCACTGCTCCACAGTCCAGTTTAAATGTTCTCTGGCAAATCGTAACCGTTCTCGTCGATGATGCCGAAGTAATCTTGGTTTTTTTGCCGGCCTACGTGAACAGAGCTTAGCTTCGTTTAACCTCCTTCGAACTGTTTTGTCACTAATATTGACTCCACGTATCATTCGCAACTCATTTTTTAAAGTCACGAAGTTGCCCTTCGGTTTCTTAAAGATCTTACCACAAGAAAGCGATCGTCAGCTAGCGCGTTTTTCTCTTTCTACCAGATCCTTACCGTCTACTAAAATTTCCTGTTTCCAAGTACCTATTCCAAGCATCTTGAACTGTGGCCCTTGGAAATCCCAACGTACGAGCTACATAACTTTTATTATGACCCTCCTCTATTAGAGCAACAATTTTTGCTACGTTTTGTTATAGTTAACACCATGCTGACACCAATAACTATTACAACAATTTGAGGGCTGTCACTGTCTAATACGTATAACAATTACAAAAAATTGACTTGATTTAAAAATGACTTGTGATCTAATAAAATATCGTAATTTGCAGAGTTTATTAAAAACATCGTATCTCTTCTAAAACTAGAGATAACGAAATGAGTCAAAAAAGAAAATGTTAGGACTACATGTAACTTTGTCAAAAAATTGTCAGTATTAAAAATAACAGCCCCAATATCTCCACAGGGTGTTTAAAACTTAGGTCAAAAAAACACACATTGATTCACCCGGTATAATAGCGCCCTATCGGACATGACCCAATCGGATTAAAAACAAAAAAGTTATAAAGTATCAAACTTAGCAAAAAATCCAGGTTGCCGGTTTTTTTTGTCCGGGAGTTTATATCGCATATAATATAAAAGTGCCTGTTTGATAATGAGTGCACTGTTCATGCATTGAAATATGCGTACCCTACAACCTTGTGCGCACACTTAACCCATACCGCCTGTACAGAATTAGGTTAAAATTACACATTGTTGCATCATTTTACCAAGTTTTTATATGCAACTAATAAAACTAGATACATAAACGAGAATACTTGGATATTACAAATACTAATTACCGCAACATGATTATAAAAGTATTTCAATTGAAAATGGAAAAAAATCGTAAGAATTTAACACCAAATTTTTTCTTGCGTAAAAAATAAGCCTGCGCACACTTACCCGCTGCGCACTCTTGCCCCACATCACTCTACAGTGTGTCCCAGATTGGGCCTACATGTATTGGTAACTCGGGAACCATTAGAGCTACAGTGTTGGTTAAATTATTTATCTTTTATGGTTTTTGAGATAATTAAGAAAAACCAAAATGATGCATTTTTAACTTTTGCCTGTAGCTCGCAAACTACCAATTTTACGGTTTTAAGATTACGACATTATTTGAACACTTTTTTAGGAAGAATTTAATTTAAGTAAAAATATTTTTCTTACTTTATTTGTTTTTGAGATATTTACCCAAACTTTGGATTTTCATACGGACGCCATATTGGATTTTTACATTTTTGAAAAAGAGCTCTTCAAGAGCTTTTCATTGATGTATCACAAGTCTAGGTTTTCAGATTGCTTAAGCTCTAAAAACGATTATTTTTGTTTATTTGATAGTAGGCTTAGACTAGACTGCCTAATGGCCGTCCCGTTTCATTAAAAACAAATGATACGCATCTTATAATTTAAATAATGTAAATGTCAAAATTAGCGTGCATCTTATTTCTCGTTTAGAAACGCCTTCAACAAAAATTCAAGTTTTGATTATTTTAAGTATTTACAATAACGGCTCTTAATTATTCCAATGATGAAAAGGTGGATATGCTAGAAATTTATTTTAAATCTAACAGAAATACAGAAGCTGCAGCACTTGCATACGAAGAACAATTTCCGGAGCGGCAACAACCTAACCAAAGACATTTTAGATTCTTAGTTACGAACTTGTTAGCCTATGGATCTTTTGTGAAACCGAATCCCAAACTTATTCAAAAAATAATAAAGCAACATAGGCGATTATAATGGAAAACGTTAGAGATGATCCCACAGCATCGGTTAGAAAAGTGGAAGAACAGACAACAATTCCTAAGTCATCTGTGCATCCATACAAACCACGTATTGTCCAGGGTCTTCAGGGGAATTATTTCAATAGACGAATCACCTTTAGTCAATGGTTTATTACTAAATGTCAATAGATACCCAATTTCCAATCCAAGGTTCTCTGGACAGACGAAACCCGGTTTACAAATTGTGGAATTTTTAATAGGCACAATTATCACTGCTGGGATACAGAAAATCCACATAATTTAGAAAAAAGACGGCTACAAACAAGGTTTGGCTTTAATTTCTGGTGTGGCATCATAGTTAATTTAAAATGCACCTTTAATTTACGTCTCACAATTAGATAAAACATTTATTTTTCTGTTTTTGACAACCGTTTAATTGGACCATTTATTTTTGAAGAAACTCTGAATGGAGATAGGTATTTGCTACTCCTGCAAGAACAGATTTTACCGGCCATTAGAAATACAGTTCCGCCAAATGAAATAAATAATTTGTGGTTCCAGCAAGACGGATGTCCAGCGGACAGTACCAGGGAGGTGATGGAGGTCCTTAGAAATACCTTTAATGACAACATAATCTCTAATAATGGGCCAATTGCTTGGCCAGCTAGATCACCGGACATCACACCCCCTGCTTTTTATCTATGGGGACACGTAAAAAATTAGGTGTACGAGTTTTCTCCGCCCGAAACTAGGCTGGAACTAGAACACAGGGTACGGATGTGTTTGCTTCCATCAACCGAAACACCTTACGCCGAGTAACCCGCAAGGTGTTGGAAAAATGCGAGAAATGTGTGGAAAATGGAGGAAGACATGTACTGTGATTTTATTTTCTTGTTTACTGATACATTTTTGTTTTACAGTTGTGTTTAATTACTATCAGTTTAAGGTAATATTAAAGGGAAATATTAATTTTTGCAAAAGCATAACTTTTTTATTTAAGTTTTGAATTTCGCTCTCACAAAAGATCCATAGGGTAACAAGTTCATCACTAAGAATCTTAAATGTCTATGGTTAGGTTGATGCTCCGATGCGTATCATTTGTTTTTTATGAAACGGGGCGGCTTTACGCAGTCTAGTCAAAGCCTCTATCAAATAAACAAAAATTATCGTTTTTGAGCTTAACAATCTGAAAACCTAGACTTGTGATACATCAATGAAAAGCTCTTAAAGAGCTCTTTTCAAAAATGTAGAAATTCAATATGGCGTCCGTATGAAAATCCAAAGTTTGGGTAAATATGTTAAAAACAAATGAAGTAAGAGAAATATTTTTACTTAAATTAAATTCTTCTTAAAAAAGTGTTCTAATAATGTAGTAATCTTAACACCGTAAAATTGGTAGTTTGTGAGCTACAGGCAAAAGAAAAATGCACCATTTTGGTTTTTCTTAATTATCTCAAAAACCAAAAAAGATAAAAAAAATCTGAAACGATTTAATTTTGCAATTAAATTGTCTAAAACTTTCCTAATTTAACCAACACTGTAGCTCTAATGTTCCGAGTTACCAATACATGTAGGCCCAAAGGGGGCACACTGTATGGTTGAGTAAAATATGACCCCAAAATTATTTCGTTAAAATATTAATCTACTTTATTTTTTTTTAAATAGCCAAAAAAATTTAAATAATTACTGTGTGTTAAAGTCTAATATGATCCTTAACTTATTTTATTAAAATAGTAATTTCCTTTTTATTTTTTTTAACATTTTCTGCAAACCTATCTTACCCAGACTCTATAAAATGGTAAATATAATGTTTTTTTTTGTTAGATTATGGAATCTTTTGCTAACATGGTACCACCAAGAGCAACTGTGATAAGAGGTGGAGAAACTATGACAGTGGTATCAAAAGATCTTGTGGTGGGTGACCTTGTTGACATGAAATTTGGGGATAGAATACCAGCGGATATTAGAATAATTCAGTCTCAAGGATTTAAAGTAAGTATTATTTAAACAAAATTATTTTTATTATATTTGATCCCTCTTGGTGAGATGTCATGAGATTTGCCCTGACTACAAAGCCGTAGCCAGAAAAAATTTTTTGGGGGTTAGCCTTTATGTCAGGTATCGACTCCGCAAAAGGGGGTGATTTTTTGGGGGGTACACATACAGGGGGGGCCCAAAAAAAAGATAGAACCTTATTTGTGACTCTTCTGTATATTTTGGGAAAATGCTCGGCCCGTCAATTTGATTTAGGGGAATTTTTTTTCCTCTACCACATTAAGATTTTTTAATGAAACCCCCATTTTTAAATTTTTTAGATTTCTCTAGACGTTTTTAGTGGCTTTTTATTAATAAAAGTTTATATAAACTTTTAGCATCAGTCAGTGTCACCATAGGAAAACTTTGTCTTTGATTAAATGTTAACTTAACTAGTTGAAATAAATATTGAACAATGATTTATTGAGTTTTAGAAGGGTAAAAATATTTAAACTGTATTACCAAATGGGAGCATTAAAAGAGCTACTCCCCGGGGTTTTTTTAATTGCGTACACCCAGACAAAATATTAAGATAAGTATGTGGCTAATTAATTAGAAAATTTGAAGAAACTGGATCTGTGTAAAACCCGTGAACCCTTAAAAAAATCGACCATTTAAAATAAATGCAGAAATACCAGTGTTGGAACAGTGGCACTTGACAATACCCAAAGCCTTCGTGGGATGGCTACTTTCCAGAATTTACACGCTAAACAGTAGAGAAATTTTAAAAGAAACTAATTTCACCCGTACAAGAAAAAAATTTGTCCATGAGCCGGGAAAGCGATTTTCATGAAAGATTGGAGTTTTGCGAATTACTGTTCCAACTTTTAATCAACAATGCAAATCTGTTATTTAATATTTGTTTCTAGATTGAGTACTTTCCCCATTTACATGGTGCTGTAAATAGACGAAATTTCGTTTGGAGTGATTTTTGAATCCATATTTGTTTCGAGGGACACCCGTATCCTGATAAAAATAAATGTGAGGGGCAGGCATTTTCGTAAATTATATTGTAGAAGCTTATCCCTAGAAACTTGACAGGCAAGATCTACATACATGTTAGAAAATTAAAGAGCTATAAATTACCGAAATATTAAAAAAAAGACGTTAATATAATGAAATGGTATCAATTTCAACAAGATGGAACCAAAACCCCCGCACTATGGGCTTCAGTACGACGTTTTTTGGGTACCCCCTTCTCCAAAAACCCGTCGATCGGCAGACGAGGCCCCATTGAGTGGTGCGATCCCGGACTTAAGTCCTTGATTACTTTTTTTTTGGGGGGGGATTTGAAAAAGTTTTAGTTCGAAGCCGATTCATTCAAGATTTCGGGAGCGGATTATTTAACGTTGACAAATTTCATACATGCTTAAAATGGAGAAAATTAATGTTTACTTTACCTTTAATTTGCCTGACTGTAGGTTGCTTTTGTTTTTTTTAATACTCGAGTTGTTTTTAAATTTAAAGTAAAGTCTTGTTACTATGGGAACTATTTGATTATTATTTTTAGTATACATTTTTCTTACTATCACTATTTCTAGAATTTATAATAAACTCAAATAGCTTTACAATTGAAGATAGGTATAAAAATTTATTAACAAAAAATTACTAAAAACTTACGGAGAATCCAAAATATTAAAAAAAATATGGAAAGGGTTTTTATTTAAAATCTAATCTATAACGCAATGTTTTTTGACCACCCTGTATTTACGGCTACAGATGAAGTGACGTCCCCTGGAAATTAAACTACGTGTCTGAATGTTTTCCAAAATATACCGGATATTTACAAATAGGGGTGCAACCTTTCCTTGGGTCACCCTGTATAATACTAAAAAATAATGAAAATCAGATTGTAAAACCCCCGACCCTTTCTCTGCAACCTACGATACTCTCGAACTAAACTGAAATCGCTGCCCGCGCGTTTGTACTGGATGGGTACAGATACTGAATTAAATCGGTAAGATAGTTTACTCAATGTTTTGTTTTCCCCTCAAGATTTTTGGGATTACCAATTATTCACTACAGTAGTAGTTCTTTGTATTTAATATTTTTTTGTGAAATTTCGGGGGGGTTTGACCCCCTGACCCCCCCCCCTTACGGCCTTGCTCGAAAAATACACCGCTAATCTCAAGTAAGATTTTTTAAAATGCGTATTTTTGGCGTAAATACGTTAATCTGTGCTTGATTCCGTTGAATTTATTTAAAAAAAAAACATCATTTACTTAGTTATTTTTATTTAAGACTCGTTAAGACTAGTGTTTAAAACTACTAAGAAAGTAGTCTAGGATTGCATTAAGAAAATATCATTGTGTAAAGGCCCCCACACACTACGGTTATTTTCATCGCCGCGATTCGGAACGGCGTGTTAAATCGCCGAACTTTTTTCCCCAGACATTACAGGTGGACCGTTTTTTGTGCATACGGTTACATCATGAAGAGGAAGCATTTTAATGGGCTTTACACACGGTCAGGCATGCCTTCGCACCTCCCTTTGAAGAGGCAAGTCTGCGAGTAGGACTAATATTTGTCTTTTTGTACACTTTCGTGAAGACGGGAACATGACTTCTTTTTAAAAGAACGAACTGAAAAGCAATTATTAAAATAAAACATGTCATACACCCACCACAGCATCTGCATTAAGTTCTTTTAATTTCCCCACAAAACTTTATACGCAGAAATCCTTTTTATTTTTGTCCATGTACTCCTTGGCTTTCCTTTTCCACAAACATGTATTTTGCCTGTATAATTCTATAAATTCTGTTAAAATTTTTTTTTCTCTTGTACTAATTTTTGTTAAAAAATTTATTTAAAAAACAAAAAAATTAATCTTATGTTACTACAATAACTGATTAAAATAAAGGCGGTACGCAGAAGTGTAAAATGGGGACCTGCCTGCGAGCCCCATCAAAAAATCAGGACGCCGATCGCTTCAAAACGCGGAACGCACCTTCAGTTCAGCATACACACGATCGCACATACTCATGATTTTCTTGCTTTCGGTGCTCGAACTTTGTCTGACCGTGTGTACGCCCATTTAAATAAAAATAAAGTTTTTAAACCCAGCCGGTTCTCCAGGGCGTACAGGTCAATACCCCTCAACCTGAAAGAAAGGGTCCCGATCATTAATGCAATAAAACCGTCAAATTTAAAGAAATTCTCAAACTACCATTTTCCAGAAAAGGGGCCACGAGTCGGATCGTCTTTCCCAAAATCAAGCGCCAGCAGAAATTTACCGACGTGCGGCACGACGTTTGCCAATGATATCGTTTGGGCATATTTCCACGTCCTTCGAATCGGAACGGAGGGGAGGGAAAAAAACCCCAGTCTTGCCCCTTTAGTTGTTTTTGAAAAGGGGCTCGTGTAGGATTAGCTATATTTAGTAGATAAATATTTTATTTTAACGTTTCTACAATTTTACACTGTTTCTCTGGAAATTATATTTGGGAGGTGCCACTTCCCCACGAGACTATTTTGAGTTGGGCTCAACCCCCCCCTCCTTTATATGTCACATAATTAATGAAGCCCAGTTGGGTAATAAATATAACGTGTAGGTTGATATTCAGATAAATGTTTAGGAAACCGCACATCCAACGGGGCCTGGATGGTATATTTTTGGCTTCGCCGTATTAAAAATAAATAGTCATCTGTATTTTTCTTAAATCTTGGGAAATTTTTTTAAGAAAATTATTTAAACCCCCGAAAAACGGATTCGACATTAAATTAACCTTTAATGGGACACCTAAATTATTGGTCGTTTTTAAAAGCTTTTTTTTCGATAAGTTTCAATACAACAGTAAGATTAATTTATTTATTGTAAGAAGTTGGCGATAAATTAGAAAATAAAAAAAGTTACCAATAAAAACCTGAAATGTCAATACACAAAAATCAATCAAAGTCTATTTTACTTTTTGATAAAAAAACAATTAAATTAACCCTTTGTATTTTAAAAAAAAATTTTCCAAATCCCTTTCTATTGGGAAAAGTATCTAAAAAAACAAATAAAACGCCTATAAATGGGCCCGTTAGGAAAAACAAAATATGTCAATATCTTTTGTTTCCATTAAACTTATCTTTTAAGTATTCTTTCAGAATCCACGAGAAAAACCCCAAAATGGCTTATCCCCTTTTTTTTTTTTTAAAAAAAAAAGCCACAACTATGTCCCTTGTTGGACATGAAATTTAATAATTTCCAGTAAAGATTTTTTCAAAAAAATTTAAACCCTTTTAATATTTTTTCTTTTTACTTTCTTTAATTTAATTTTTTATATTTTATTTAATTAAAGTAGAAATTATTTTTCTAATTTTGAAAAGGAACCAAAAAGAAATGAAAATAAATGTAAAACACCAGTTGTAAAAATAATTATAATTTAAAATCGTAACTCAATTTGCTATAAGAAGCAATTCCATTGTAATATGTTATTAAAATTAAAAAGTTTTTTTTTTACCAATAAACCCTTAATTTAAAATAAAAATTTAATATTAGGGAAATATTGGGTATAATTCTTTCTGAAAGTATAAAATAAGAATTTTACAATATAGGTGTAATATTTGAAAGGAGTAAGTTGGTATTATTTTAAGTATCACTTCAAGGTGAGGATTGATTGCTTAGGTTGCTAAAGGGTGGGCTTATTAAAAGGGCACTAAGATTTATTAAATAAAACATTGAAATATATGTCATTTAAATATTGTATAAAACGTAACGTATCTTTTTTTAGTTTTGAAATAACTTATCAAGATTACCTCTAAAAAGGAGCAAAACCAAATGTATTCTTTAATCAATATGCTTAACATTTGCAGCGTTAATAATATTTATTCTATCGAAAATTTACTATAAAGGTGGATTTCGCTAAACGAACCATATATCGTACTTTTCAAACACTTAACATTTTTAACCACAATATAGCCTCATAAAGTTTATTGGCAAAATGCAACTTTACATAAACATTGAGTTTTCTTTTTATTTTTATTATTCGAGGCTGTGTTTATTTTCATTTTCAAGAGCCAACATTTTATAGCATTGTGTATAGTGATGAGTTGGGAGAAATATAATAAAATCTAATTATATTTTTGGTGTTTGCATTTAAAGCATTTTTTTAAACCAAAGTTTTATGCGTTTTCCACATTTTAGTAAGAATATAGTGGTCTTCAAGGATATAAGAAAATGAGTAGATATAATGATTATTCTTCTGATATCACAATAAAATCTCGAAAAGATCCCTTATGACCATGCCAACAGAGGAAAGTCTAGGTCCGCATTTACCCTATACATTTAGATATAACCTAAAGCAAGAGACATCACGAATACTTATATATTATTCCAGTCGGTAGAAACATGACCCCTGGCTCAAAAGTGATGACTAGGGTCAACCAACCCTAATAGTACCCATAAAATGCTAATTTCTTGGAGGGCTTTACTGTAACTTCAGAAGTAGTCGAGACTTTTAGTCATTTTCTTATATCTTGAAAATACTTATAATAAACAATACATGCCCTGTATTTTAGGAAAAAAGGATTTAAATAATTATAAACATAAATAAATAGGAACAGAGCAATTGTAAAAAAATAAAATTAAACAATATTTTTAGGGGACAATTTGCCCAACTGGAGAATCTGGAACTCTAACCTGAGTCTGAGCACAAGTGATAATTATTAGAACTAAAAATTTGCATTTTTTCTACCAATAAAGGAAGGTACCTCAAAAGGTAAGTATTATGATGAAATATTAAACTAAAAATGTTTCTTAAAGTAAATTATACACATAGCTTTTGCCAGTAGCTTAGCTTTCTATATATAACGAACTTGATAAATATTGAAATAAATATATTGTTTTTCTAAAAATAACTTTTATTAATTAACATGAACCAATAAATGTCTCCTGAAAATATTTAAAGTTTAATTGAAAGGTTGGGCCTCAAAGTGGAATAGAACTTAATACTCCTAATTAAAAAGAAAACACTCCATTTACTTATCTTTCACAAGCTTTAATTATTAGGTTAATAAAAGAGATAGGAAAATGTTACAAGAACAATACCAAAACCTGACACAAGAATAAAAACGAAAATTAAATAAATATACTGAAAACAGATCAAGAACCAGAATTTTTTAATATAAACAGAACTTTGATATAACATGTGAAAAAGTAAACGTGGAAGAAAATTTACTATAAAATTAAAAACCATCTGATAAGATGAAACACACCAACACCTCACTTAGAAGCATAATGGAACTTTACACTTAATGAATCAAGAAAAATCAAGAGTTTGATAATGAATGCTGGGTAGAAGTGGGAAGAAACATCCAAGCTTTGACAATTATCATTATAAAAGAGAGACACAGAGCAGAAAATGCTGCATAAACAAAAAAAGACTTCACCACAGAAAGACTTTGATGCAAATGAGCACTGCCAAATATAACACTCAGCTTTTCCATTATTAGATGGTTAATTTTAAATGGGGCGCCCGGAATCAAAGCCTGGAGATATCAATGCTTCCGTAATGAAGAAGAAGTCTGTAACCCTGGTCTTGAATGAAACAAACCGTGCGTGACATTGCCAATGTCTGTCGCTTGTAACTATTCGAATACGAAGTAGCGAAAGCGGGCGGCTAAACGGGTTGTGTATTTTCAGTCAGCAGCCATCATGACAGAAATACGTAGTTGGCACACTCGTTAACCTTCGTTCAAGGATTGAATGATGAAGTACAGAATATCTCTCGATGTACATCGGTTTCGCGTTAGCCAAAGTCCATTAGGGTATCAAAATATAGCATTTTGAATGCGTTTATTCAAGATTCATGGTATTATCTTATGACGCCAAAACTCTAGATTCACAAAAAACAAGTTCCTGGGGGGCACCTGTCTTAGATAGTAAATCACTATATCCCAAAACAACTCAGCAACTGCACATTGAATACATAAATGAGAATCTTAAAATACTGGTTAAGAAAATCATCCTAAAACTATAAACAAAGAAACAATAATCAACACCCTTAATCTAAAAGTAATCACCAAAAACTAAAAATACTGTCCTGCATTAAGCAATAGTGCCAAAGTATAACAGTTAACAAAATACCAAATCATTTACTGGGCTTTACAGATAAAGCATCATTAGCCATTTCATTAAAATTACAATCTAACATCAAACGCACAAACATGGAAACCTAAAAAACTGCACTATTTATGTATATAGAAAGAACATTCGATAGCATATGGCTTAAGAGTCTTTTATATAAATCAATATACTACAAAAACAAATAAAAACATCAAAACAACAAAGATCAAAGGTAAGAATTAATACCAAAAAAACTGTTCCAGGGCTCTACAATATTACTGTTATGACATAACAGAAAACATCGAATAGATATATGAAAGCAAAAATGTCCTTCAATTCGCAAATGAAACAACCTGAGTAACTCGTGCAAAATCAAGCCTTATAGCCGCTAATAATTTTTGGTTTTTGGTAGATGATATTGAAGACGTTTAAGAAATCACGCATAATTTCTTATCCTCGTTATCCTTTTTAACCATCCTGTTTAACCTAGTTCACCTCACGATCGGATCACAACCAATAGTAAAATATCTGTGCATAGAAATGGATGCCAGGTTAAATGTTACCAAACACACTAAATCTATTAAAAGCAAAGCAATTAGTCGCTAAATACTTTAGATCACTAATATTCAAGAATAAAGGAATAGGTATAAGAATAGCCACAAAATGTATAAACCAAACTTACAAACCTGAATCTGGAATACTCATTCATTATCTACTGTTTTAAATCTTAGGAGGATCAGCAATTAAAATTATCTCACTTTTCATCCATACATAGAATGACTAAAATAGAACATCCTCAGCATCCTTTCCTTTAGTAGTGCTATATCAACAACACAAACCACTCTATTCATCAAATCAAACGACTTAATTCTAAATTCTTCCCAGAAACGACATATTATTAAATGACCCACATTTTTTTTTAAAGTTTAGCAAATAGTTAAGGACCCAGCACCATTTACATTAAAATCTTGTCTACGGTGAAATCTTGCGAAAATCTAGGATTAGATAGATTAAATCATGCTGAACAATAAATGTCCTTTGGTTCAAGGCCCGATATGCCCGTTAAAAAAAGTTATAAGCTCCTAAAGCCAAACGAGATAACTTCTACCAGAACAGAAGAAATTCGTTGTTTACGGTGAAACATTGCGAAAATCTAGGATTAGATAGATTAAATCATGCTGAACAAGAAATGTCCTTTGGTCCAAGGCCTGTTATGCCCGTTAAAAGAAGTTATAAGCTCTTGCAGCCAAACGAGATAACTTCTACCAGAACAGAAGAATTCTAGAGAGGCTTTGTACCTATAGGTTATGAATGTATGTGTGAGTGTTGAAATTGTTTACCATAATAAATCTGATTTCTGTTGAATGTCTTAGTACCCTTCACTGGTTTAAGTTTGTTTCTTTTAGGAAGTTTTGGTGACTTTTTAGTGTATCTTATTTATCTGAATGGTTCAATTCGACATTTTTGTTTGCTTACAATGTAACTAAAAATAATAATTGGACTGCAATATCTTGAGGACAAGAGCGTTGAGGTCGCTGATCATCTGATTCTATTTTGGTACCTATGTGGGTAAGTTTCGCCAATGGACCATGGGCACCCTATATCTACATCTGAAGCGTGATTTTTGCATTCACTACATTGAACTTCAAACACCCTCCAATAACCAGCCTCAATGCTCTACGTAAACTTATGAGTATTGAATTGCTCTGATTTTCCAAAATTGTTCATTATCATGGTAATTGATATGATGGTAAATGCAAAATCACGCTAAATGTTAGTTTTTCAAGGTGTCCATGGTCCATTGGTGGTAGTACCCATGTGGGTTCCGAAATAGAATCAGATGAACACCAACCCTTAACACTTCTTGCTACCCAAAGATAATGCTGATCCGATAATTATTTTTTTAGTTACATTATCAAACAACAAATGTTAAATTAAACCTGCTTAGATAATTAAAATGCGCTGGGAAGTAACTAAAACTACCTAAAAGAAACAAACTAAAACCAGTAAAGGTACTCTCAACAATGTGAATCAGATTATTGAGAGATTATTTGCTACCACTTTACACTCATTCATAGCTATAGGTACAAAGCCCCTCTAGAATTTCCTTCTCCTGTCTTGGTTCTGGTAGAAGTTATGGTCGTTTTGGCTTTTAAGAGCTTATAATCTTTTTAAACGGGCATAACGGGCCTTATAAGAGACATTTCTTGTTCGGCTTTGGATTTAATCTATCTAATCCCAGATTTTCACAATATTTCACCGTAGACAAAGAATTTCTTCTGTTCTGATAGAAGTTATTTAGTTTGGCTTCTTAAGAGCTTATAACTTTTTTCAATGGGCATAACGGGCTTTAGAATTCAGAGGACATTTCTTGTTTAGCATGATTTAATCTATCTAATCCTAGATTTTCGCAACATTTTACCGTAGACCAGATTTCAATGTAAATGGTGCGGGTGCTAAACTTTTTCAAAAAAATGTTATTCATTTAATATTATGCCGTTTCTGGGAAAATCTGGTGTTAAGAAGTCGTTGATGAATGGGTTGGTTTTGTGTTGTTTGATATAGAAACTCATTCTATGTATGGATGAAGAGTGAGATAATTTTGATTGCTGATCCTCTGAATGACTTCGGTCGAGGACCATTTGGGATACCAATAAATTACTTTTTAATAATAATGATAATACTAATAATAACTTGGTTAATTTAGGTATAGTGGTAGCTACTGGCGATCAGACAGTCATGGGTAGAATTGCAGGTTCAACAGCTCGTCTGCAAACCCAACAAAACCTCGGCAGCCCGGGAGCTCTTGAACACTTTATGAAAATTATCAGCGTATGCTTGCTTCCTGGGCGTTGTCTTCGGATGTGCCGCACTGGCTGCGAACTACTCTTGATTGAAGCGTCATTGTTTTTGATTGGCATCATTGTAGCCAATGTGCCAGAAGGTTAGTATTTGTCGTTCTTATTAAAAACTACATCTGTGAGAATATTTCTATTAGAATTCTGAAGATTTTTGTAATCGGTTGTGTTAAGATTCATATCTCTAAAGGTAGTTCGAAAATAATATAAGCTGGATAGTTTACTTAACTAACTAATTGTATTTTTTCTACATCGTCATGACCATTGCGAAGGATTCTAAAATTTGTAGACGTTTTTTGGCTAATTTTTTTCACTCTGCTAATAAAAAACCTTCAAATGTATCCAATATTTTTTTATCATGTTATAAATACTTAGAGATGATGCAGCTCTTTAGCAATGAAAACAAGTAATCTTTAAATGTTGTACATCGAGGACTTAAGAAATATTGTTTGTGGCTTTTCTCGTTTAAAAATGTGAAATTGCCATTAGGTGTATTTTTTCCGTAGATTCTAAAATAAAACTTAAGAAAATGACTTGAATTAAAAGAAATGGAGATATGACATAAAATTAACATGTTCTTAATGGCACACCATTATTGGTTAGTATTTATATTTAGTAACAATATCATTAATTTAATTACATGTTTATTTTTATCAGTATGTTTTAAAAGTAACTTTACAACTTGACAAAATACTGTCATTTATCTTTTGGAATTTTAGGTATTTATTGTTACCTTTTTCTGTTTTCTAATATAAATCGCATATTTCATATGAATTAAATTAAGTCTGTCCTTACTAAAATGAATAAAATAATGTAATTCTTTTTATTAAAACACAAAATAAATGAAATAAAGACGTTTAAAAAGCGAACCCATAAATAAGGTATCCCAATGAGTTATAAGTATTGTGTTTTTTGAAAGAGCAATGCCGGATACTTACAAATTAACGAAAAATAATGGATTTATGTTTTTCGAATAATAGTTTTCCATATGTTTATGATCAGATCAGATCCGACTATTGTTATGCTAAAGAGATCACTGATGAATTCATAAATTTGATGAGAATTTATCAGTTAAGTTATAATTGGATTTCTATCCGGATATTTATCGATCCAGATAGACCTTTGGAACCTAACATTTATTATCAGGCTTTTTACCCAGGGGCAAGTTCCTTTGCTCTTATTTTAAATAGTTTCCTGGCACACTTTTTAGATTCTAAAGCTTCTCAATGAATAGGTCTCTTTCCAGTCCCTGCTGAATGACCATGTACCTACAATTTGAAGACAGTAACATGCAAGCAAAGAAATTAGGTTTTTTTAACCTTTATGCCAGCAACACGTGGTCTGATAAAAACAAAGAAAGTTTTCACGAACACACCAACACTCTAAAATACCTAATGCGATTACTGCGGATCTAAAACCCCGGCGATCCGTGTTCGATTCCCAGCCGGAGAGATATTTTAAGGTAGTAGTTATTTAAAAATAACGTCCGTAGATACTAGCTGCCGTTGTCTGAAAGGTGCTGAAATGCAACATATGCATATTTCAGTGCTTGACAACGTTGACGGAACTGGGAAGGAATGGGTTAAACACTGGAAATATATATATATATATATATATATATATATATATATATATATATATATATATATATATATATATATATATATAGAGTATATAATATACATATATATATATATAATAATAATCCTTCGTGAGTTGTCATAAAAAGATAAAAAAACTGCGCAGCTTTTTCCTGACGGTGATTTCCGGTGGGTAACTTTAGGAAGCTACAATGTTATTCTTTACTTGTTTGGTGCAATAATTCTAGACAATACATTTATAAACATCTTTATAGGTCTTAGCCAGCAGTAACTGTTTGCCTCTCCCGTAACTGAAGTAAAAGAATGGCCGCCAAAAACTGTCTTGTTAAGAATCTAGCTAGTAGAAACATTGGGTTCAACATCATCAGTTTGTTCGGATAAAACAGAAACTTCTTACACAGAATAAAATGACAGTTTGTCATTTCTGGTGCAATAAAAGAATTATGTGTGCGGTGATAGTACGTCGGAACAAAGTGATGCCCAGTAATTATAACAAAATTGAAGGTAAAGTAGAGTTTGATAAGAAATGCTTTGAAATGTTACTATGATTTCAAGGATTTTTTTTTTTACACAAATAGGGATGCAGTTTTAGGGGTATTACTTTTTTCTTTAAATCTATTTTTTTTTAAATCATTAACTTTGTATTTTTATATTTCACATAAACTTTCTTTGTTGGCCTGATTTTTTTCATAGAAACAATTTTAAAAACATATCACATGTCCAACTCTATACGAGTATATCGTATATATGTTTTAATTTAGAGGAAAGTCTGCAACAAGCTTTGCCAAACAATTTAAAAAATCAATTTACGATTGCCACTTTCTAGCTAACATTAATGCGTGCGTAACTTTATGCAACAGAGCAGAGTTTATCAATGGAGAGGAAAACCAACCTATTCAGTCTAGTAGTAAGAGAGATGTTTCTTGAGGAAGCAATTTTAAAATTTGTGGAGCTAAGTCACATCCACGGGAAGCCCATGAGCTTAGAATTAAGCATCCCAAGATACTGCAGTCTCCTTTCTTTCAGTTCCACTACCAAATATCAGGTATAAAATTTTGATAATATATATCTAAAAACAATTTGTTATCTATTGATTTTTCCTCAAGAATATTCATTGTAGATAGCAAAACCAAAGACGTATTAGATTGTGCAGATTTAAAAGTTCTATCTTATAGCCATTTTTATCGATCACCGACACCAAAGCTTCTGTTGATAGCGATATAAGGCAGAAGAGATAGATAGGGATTATCGAACAAGTCTTTTAAAGAACAGTGTACAACCTGTACCAGTCTATGGAAAATACCAGTTCCAAGTAAAATTTGATGTGAATGACATTACAAACTATAATAAAGTCACATATGTGAAAGCTGCTAAAATCAGATTTTAAAGGAGTGCGGCGAAAAAATACTATAACTGTGGATTTAAAATGAATTATTTTATGAACATATATGCTATTACTTAAGAACTGTTATCCACAGCGGGCAAAAAAGAAATATATTTAACTAAATATGAAGAAGTTTAGCTTTTCCAAAGTGATCTGCACACTGGAATGATAAATGTTTTTTTATGTAATTTTAATGTAAAAATTGTTAATTAAAGTAGCAACAATATGGCTACAATTTTTTTTTCTTTTTAAATTGATACTATAATATTTTATGTAATTATTCATAGTGGGTCTGGTAAAGAACAGATATCCATGTATATCCGAAAAAATACGCTTTTTCATTAAAAAAAAAATTTCCCAAAAAAATCCAGATTTTGTAAACATTTTAATGGTAAAACCCCATTTTTTTTGACATCTGATTGAAAAGTTAGAAGGGGTTTTTCCTTATTTTTTTGCATGATTTTCGTATTATTTAAAGAAATACAAAAAAAGTTTAATACAAAGTTTTGGGAAAATTTTTTTGAATATTTTAGATATGAATTTTAAAAAACAATTGACGTTTGGGAATAGAGAAAATCGTAATATTTTTTTAGAATAGAACCCCCTGTATTTTATTGAAAATATAAAATTTTCAGTTTTTCTTTTTTCAAAATATATAACATGTTTGGGTAAGTAGTTTTGAAACAATTTGATTTTAGATTTAAGGCCAAACGGGGTCCAACATAGAAGTTCTGTTTGGCTTTAATGGCTTACTAGACCTAAAGGGGTGCTCCTTCACATATGAAAAGAAAAATTAATGTCAAATTGTTGCAATTTTGTAATGGGGGGAAAACGCAAATTTCATATTTTTAATAAAGTAAAAGGGGGTTTTTTAAAAAAAATATTCCAATTTTTCTATTTTTATTTTTAGTTTTTTTTTCTAAATGTATATCAAAAAATTAAAAAAAAAAATGACCTTTTTAAAAACAATTTTTTTATTCCTTTTAAAAAATATTTTAAAAAAAATGCCAAATTATAAAGAAAAACTCTGTACACCCCAAAATTACTTAGTTGCTCTTTATAAAATCTGAAAATCACTTTTTAAAAGGGATGCTTTTTACACAACTTAAAGTAACTAAAAGTAACCTTATCTAACCAGAACAAACCAAAAAAAACCTATTGGTTCTAACCAAATAAAAATAGCTCATTTCTTTTCAACAAATGTGAGTCGACATCCCTCAAACAAACGCTACATGGGTAAATACCAAAACAATTTATTAAATTAAAAAAACTTTTTTAAAACTGTAGAAGACAGCTTATGCTTAGACAAGAAAGGGGATTCTCTATCCTTGTCAAAGAAGTTATGTCGGTTGATTTTTTATCATTTTGCAATATGGCTAATTTTATTATTTTAAACATTGAAGTGTTAATTCACATTATTTTATGTATGTTTTCAGCCAGTTCATTAAAAAAAATTGGTGAAATACATTTTCATTACCCTGTGATTACATAAATGAAGGCTAAAGGGGAAATGAGTTGATTCCCCAAAAGGGAAAAGAAATTTTTTTATATAAAAAAACTTGTAAACCCTATGTTTATTATATTAAAATTCATTATTTAACAATATTTTCGCAAAATAAAAAAAAAAACGTGTATACTTGTCCTTCACCAGAGCCCAATAGTTTATTGAAAATCATATAAAGTTTCTAATTTAAGAGGTCTACTTGTTTACCCAAAGACGCCTCAAGTCCCCATTGGTATCTCTTTCGATGAGCCAAGTACAAAAAAATTTTTCCCCAATTTTGCCTCTTATTTATTTTATTTCCATCTTTATGATAACTGTTATGTTTACTCTACAAAAGAAAATAGGGTATTAAAAAATTGCTAGTAAATTTTTTGCATTAACTTACACTTCATCTTCAGATTTGGGATCTTGCCATTCATATTCCCCATGTTTCCAACTAAAAGTATGAGAAAATTTATATTAACGAAGAAACCCTAAATATTTGTATGCTAGTATGTATGTTAGTAAAAATTCCACTTTCGGGAATTGACATAGTCATCCATATTAAAATAATTATGTTTCGACTATTCTAATTATCCTAAAAGCAAAAATAATAAGAAATTTCTGATTTATAGTAAAACACTGATATTTTGATGACCTTACCTAGAGTTGTATGAAAACTTGGGATATTAGGTTATTTGAAAAAAAAGATACACTTGTAGAACTACAATTAAATTTAAAGCGATTGAATATTCTAAAAGTTTATTAGCCATATTCGTTCCCTTTTTCATTGGACTTTAATTTTTAAAAAATAAATACTACCCTTTAAATTTGTCCCAAAAAAATAAAACCCTTTAAATTGTCAAATTCATAACCTTCCCGGGAGCTTTGATTATACACCTAGAAGAGGCAGTTTTGTCCTCGGCCGTGCTGAGCACGTACGTACATTGAATTGTACTAACGTTTTAAACAATGCCTTAAAAAAAGCAAATTTTTTTTTCGTCAGGTTTAAACCCCCCCCTCCCCCCAAACCCTCAAAAAGCCAAGGGTTTTTTATTTTTCTAGTTTTTGAAAACCATGGGTTTGAAGGTTTTTCTAGGGGATCTAAGATATCTAGAACTAAAGGTGCGAGAGAGAAAAAAGGGCTATAATCTTTCTCTGGGCCTTGTTCTGGTGGTCTGGGGGGGGTGGGTTTCAAGGTATATACCTATGAAACCTGAAACAAAAAAAGTTTTGGGATTTTTATTTCGACAAAATGGCATTAAAAAAATTTCGCAAGGATTGTAATTGTCCGCAGGGTTAGAACCATATAATTATACTGACATCTATAATTTTATTCTTTACTATATACTATCATACATAGCATAGGTTTGTTCCAACAAGTATATCGTTTCGAACCGTTTTTGAATTGTTTTTTTGGGGCGTTTGAGCATGCGGGACTTAAAATAGTTTCGTAACGGAAAAAGTAACAAACGTTGGGGCTTTGCGGGTCGTTTTTGGGGCTCTCAAATCAACAGTCTTCAAATTTTTTTTTTTAAAATATAACCCTACTACTTATTATTTTTTTGATCAAAGTTTGCAAATTACTCATAATATCGTCACCATCTTTAAAGAGAATTAAATTAAGATGGGGAAGGAGGTTTTAAAATTAATGCTTTAAAGATTAAACAAGCAAGAAAAAAGGAAAAAGATAAAGCACTATGCACGTTAGTCGCTAAATAACAGTAAACATATGAATATGATAGATGAAATAGCTGTTATGATGCTCAATGCGCAAGTCAATCCAAACAGTTTTTAAATTTGGGGCCCTGTATGAAATTACCGTTTGAAACCGTAACATAAACGATCCCGTTATGTTGGACAAAACAGGATCGTTTGATAACCGCACGTTCTGTTGGAACGCACTTTAATCACTGCGCATGAACGTGATCTTTGGGGGAGGGTTTTTTTCGACGTGTTAAAAAACCCCTTTATTTTTTCCCAAAAAAGAAACACATTTTTCGCAATTAATTTCAAAATGTTTGTCATTTGGCGCCGAAATGACTGTTGTAGAGCATTTCTATGGGGCTTTGTAAAACACATCAATTACTTCAATTGATGCTTTAATATCTGCAAACTACTGAAAATCCCAAGAAAATATGGGGGTAGTGGAATAAGGAGCACCATCTCTTATGGCTGTTTGGCTCAAAAAGTGGCCCAGAATAGCATTTAAAAAGAGGGCTGGTGTGGCGGAGGGTATAGTGCCAACTTGACCGTAATATATAAAGGGAAGTTTGTGAAAGGGGGGAAGTAGGTTTTAAAAAAAATTGAATTTTTTAAAAAAGGGCCTTTTTTTTAAGGTAGGGGTTTTTTTTGGGAAATTTAAAATACTGGGGTGGAAAAAACCCAAAAACGAACATAGGATAAACTGTAATGTATCAAACAGAATCGGGCAACCCCTTTAACTGTGTAAAAGAAGTGAGACAAACCTTTGTTATATTTGTATAATAAACGCGTCTCGAAGAGCGAAGAAGGATTCGAGGCATACGGCAACCTTCGTCGAAGCTGCTTTTAAGTTTTTCCTTCGTATTTTTTGGTTTGATTTTGGCGCACATGTCGAAAATTGACTCACCGTTTTAGTGGTTTATTTGTTTTTTTTGTTCTACTTGAGCAACGTCCATGTTCGGTTTTTAACTTTCCACACCTGTATAGTAGTTAAAAAGAAACTTATAGTTTAATGAAAATTCAACTAATTTCCCCAACATGTAAACCATAAATAATTTGGAAACTTTACTGGTTTGAGCTTTTTTTAAAAAAGGTCCCTGGAACACCAACGTCATCTTTAAATTTTCTGCAATTCAACAGTTTTATAAAAAAAATAAAATTTCAATTGTTTTGTGCAAAAAATTGATTTAAAAAAACGAATATTTTTTCTAATCTATGATTTTTTTTAAAGTACATAATTTTAAAATTTTTTGACCCTGGTAC